>AWWV01016011.1:0-20073 GCA_001974805.1 Corchorus capsularis | reverse complement strand
AAAAGAAAGAAAAATTAATTATATTTTTCCGAGCGTGCCGTTTAAGTTTTAGGCCCAAAAGGTCCAGTTAAGCGATTTACAAAATTGGCCCAAAAAAAAGCGATTTACAAAAAGTAAAAAATTTTAAATTAAAAGTCCCATAGCGGGAACGAAAAGTAAACTTTCTAAAACCTCGAACTGTTTTCTTTCCGGCGAAATCAAAAATTCAAATGGAACTTCATTTTGAGTGTGCGAATTTGAGTGTTTGGAAAGAAGCAATTTCTGCTTACGAATCTCGGATCGAATCCCTAAACAAACCAAACCTAATTTCTCTCGACGAATTTTACCGCCAAGAACTTCCTTCTCTTCTCCACCAACGAAACCCTAATCCTTTCATTACCACCTCCGAGCTCTCCCGCCTTATGCAATGGAAGCTCACTCGAGGGAAATGGAGGCCGCGTTTGTTAGATTTCGTTTCCTCTTTAGACGAATCTTTGGTTAAATCTGCTTCTGAGAAGGCTTTCCAGTCGCTTCCTAACGTGTCCAAAGCCGTCACCGAGCTTACAGTTTTGAAAGGAGTCGGCCCTGCTACGGCCTCTGCTGTCCTTGCTGCTTACGCTCCTGAAACGGCGCCGTTTATGTCTGACGAGGTAATTTCGTGTCGAGTCTCTGTTTTTTCCCCGATTATTTTGCTTTATTATTTATTTTACTTCAATTTGCGTACAAGGCTATGGAGGCAGCACTTGGAAACTCAAAAGATTATTCGTTGAAGCAATACTTGTTATTTGTGGATAAACTACAGAGCAAATCTAAGGTTGGTGAGATTCCTGTTTATTTCTATAGGTTGTTGGTGAGTTCTATTTTTCTAATGCATCGCATGGTCCTTGCGTACATTTATTTAATCTTGCTGATTATAGCTGTTATAACTTATAACCACAATTATTGAAGATTGTAACTAAAATATAGTACGTAGTTTTCAGGTTTTAAGCAAAATTTCAAATTAATGGTTTAATGTTGATAGAATTGATTGGGATTACAATTATATATGATTGCATGTTAAGATGTTGATATCGGCTATATTAGAAACCTGTTTTAGTTCCATGAGAGGATTGCGGTAGAAAGATGACTTAATTATCTGACTATTGTGGGAATTTTGGGATTTGAATGTTGTACGTTTGATGTGAAATATAATTCTATTTTTAATTTTAGCCTGTATACTTGATTGTGAACTGCATTGGATGGTCCCCCGAGCAATGGCGTTTTCATGTAAAGAATTACTTGAGAAGAAGAAACACTGAATGAATATTCAATTTTTTTTTCTTTTCATGGTCCCCAAAATATGCATTGGAAGTTTGTCTCTGCTCTATTTCTGAGCTGTTCAGTTCTGTGAAATTAATGTAGAATAATGAGTTCTTATCTGATTATTTTTTGCATATATTAGCATGTACTATTTTCCTTTGGTTAAATTTCTTTAATTTTCATGATGTAATGTTCATTTCTGTTTTACATAGGTTGTTTCGATTGAGCACCTTGGCATGGTCCCTCAAAAACAATGTTTTCCTAGAGCAAATGATTTAGAATGAGCTGGAAGTCTAAAACTTAGTTTTGGGAGTTGGGACCAGAGGGGTTCTTGCTTTCTATTATTTCTTGAAATTAATTTTCTATATGTTTCTAAAGTTGATGGCTGATGCAGGGTTGTCTTTTATTGATCAGTGGTTTCATTATCTTCATAACTTTGTTACTTTCTGATGCGTGGATATATCTATTGAATGCTAATTTCTTTTGATGTCTCTTGTATGTGGTAGTTAATGTCCTTCGTTTACTGAGCACTGGTTTTACTTATTGTTGTGTTTGGGGATAAATGGATATGGATTTGGATTTCGTTTATTATATAAATTGTAGGGAAGAAATGCACAAACTGCCACATGTTCGAATCCAATTAGTCATGATTAAGAATCTCATATTGAAGGAGTATAAGACGATGGATTTCAAACACTAACTAAGCATCTAACAAATCCAATGGATTTCAAAATGAGAATTTGACAAGTGTTTAACACATAATTTATACTAAAATGAAATCCAAACCCTTGGTTTCAAATTTAAGTTTCCAAATGCTTCCTATATGCGTTTGCTATTCCAGCCAATATTCTTCAAAACCTCTGCCCCATAGGATGTCTGATTAAAAGACTTTTGCAGTATCTGATTCTGCCCTAAAATAGAAGACAGAATATTTGGCTATTCTACTATGAACAAAATACTCGCATAGCTGCTATAAAATTGATTAATAAAAAAGATAGTTAATACCTGATGTTCTGACAATTGACAACCTTTTGATTGTTCTCCCTAATTAGTGCCCCTTTTATGTTCATCTGTGTTGGCTCTGTACATGGTAGGAGAATAACAGTTACTTCTCTTTATGTAATGGAATGATTGCTGTGGAGAAGAGGCATTAGATAATGGGAAGGCTCTTCCCTGTTTGTAATGCAGGAATTAAGTTCAAAAGGGGAGCCGTTCACACCATCAGATGTAGAAAGGGCTCTGTGGAGTTCAGCTGTAGGGGTAAAATTGCAATCTTCACAAGCAGTTGTGGACAACAAGATCACGGGAAGTAATAAAAGAAAGAGAAAACATTGATCGACCAATGAACTGGAAACTTTGTAAGCTCTTGTCCAACTTTTTTGTTTTGCTCCATTTATTCTTTCTCCTCCCCATGTAATTACTGTGCTGATCACACCATATGTCGATCCACTTTTGTGAATGTATCTATTACCCCACATCATCAGAAATATTCTATTGCTTTTGCTAATGTTTTATCGATTTGATTTTGGTGCCTTGGCTATATCTGGCATGCATACATTGAATGGAGCCAAAAATTTTGGCTTGTGGCTGCATAAAGATCATTGGATTTAATCAGTTTCTCACAAATTCATTTCTTGGATGAGTTTGTGTGATTGATCCATTAATCTTATGTAAGATATATTGAATTAAACATGCTATTGTGCCACCTAGTGCAGAGTTAATTGATAAAATGTCAGCATAAGATATAATTATATGATGATGAAAGCCTTCATACATCTTATAGCTTATGAGTAGTTCTTTTCTACCCATACTGTGGTGATGGGCAATTCACTCAAGAGTGAAACGGTGAACTGCAGGTGCCCAGATTGAAACTTCGGCACTGCAGTGGCCAGTGAGCCACCTAGTAGGATGAGTGAACCAGCCAGACTCGGTTGCTGAAGGACTTGAGCATCAAAATTCTGAGTTACAGATATATGGTTAGCCCTCTCATTCTCATATTGTTCAAACTTCAAACATCATACAGGTAATTGTGCAGTCGGTACTTTTAATTGCCTGAGCGTGAGTAAAATGGGCCTAGAACTGCTTGATAATGTGGTGGAGAGTGGAGACTGGATTATTGGACAGCCTCATCCTTCGGCTACATGCCAAACAAACGTGTGTGAAAGGTGAATTTGATTTGGGCTTTAATCAGGTAGAGAAGCCTTTCTAGGAGATTAGGCCCAGATTCCGAAAGCAGTACTAATAATAAACAGCAACGGCGCATTAAGTTAACTAACTTAATTATGGTCCTACATTTTAGGCCGTTTTAAACCCAAAACGTAGACCGGGTTTAACTTAACGAAGTCGAAGGCAAGTTAGGCAACGGTACTCCTTATTAGTGGATAGCCTAGCCGTTGCAACTTGAAAGTTTAAAGGCTCTTTAAGTCTTAAGATGGTAAAAAAAACGTTGACAAAAGATGCACAAATTTACCTCCATTTTCAAACAACAAACCACAAATGAAATTTTTTTTTTTAAAAAAGGCTTTATTAGGAAATGAATTAGCTGGCTAGTTGGTTTTAAGTAGTAGCAACTTGCTTTTCTTTTACTTCCCGTAATCGGTATTCCTGTTGTCATTTGAGCACATTTGATTTTTCCTCAGTTTTTTATATTCAAACGAAACAAAAAGGGAAATAGGCCGTCTAAACGGACGGAATCTTCAAAGCCAAACCCCTCTGGCTACGTTTTTTTTTCTGTCATAAGACTTCACGGCATTTACACGTGTCAACACGCTATTCGGCACGTCAGCTCCCGCGTGAAGACCTGCCTAACGTCCTTAATCCTTATATCATCATGCGCCCGACTTGAGAAGACTTCCTCTCGTCTACAAGTCCATTCTTTAACGGTCTTAACCACCTGGACAAAATGACGGCTCTGACCTCGTCGGAACGGAAATACAGACGGAGCTCCCGAGCCCCTCTCCTCGCTCAAAAGCACGGGGATCAGTTATTTGAGGCTCACGAGTCCGGATTCGATGGCGCCTCGATTTCAGGTGCTGTATTCAACCTCTCCACCACGATTGTTGGAGCCGGGATCATGGCGCTCCCCGCCACCGTCAATCAACTTGGCCTGATCCCTGGTATGATCACAATCATAGTCGTCTCGATGTTAACGGAAGCATCCATTGATATGATTCTTAAATTCAGCCGATCGTCCAAGTCCGCCACGTACTCGGGCATCGCCGGCGACGCTTTCGGTGGCGCCGGCCGGACCCTCCTTCAAGCCTGCATCGTCATCAACAACTTGGGCATGCTCGTCGTTTACATGATCATCATAGGTAATTAACTCAAATCCAAAGTTATGCCACGGCCGACGTGGAATTATCGGTTGCCGTCTGATCGAGACTTAATTTGAATTTTTGGCAGGTGATGTGTTGTCTGGGACATGGGTGGATGGGGTCGAACACAGGGGAGTAATGGAAGAATGGTTCGGTGAACATTGGTGGACCACGCGTTCGGCATTGCTCTTGTTCACCACAATTTTCGTTTTTGCTCCTCTCATTTCATTCAAACGCGTTGGTAAGTGCCAACTAACTGGTCCAAAATTGGTTATCGAGTTAAAAAGTAATGAACTTTTATTTTTTGGGCTAAATTTGGTGGTTTTTGTGATTTTAGATTCATTGAGATACACGTCAGCTTTGTCGGTTGCCTTGGCGGTTGTGTTTGTGGCAATAACAGCAGGAGTTGCTATTGTCAAGGTGATGGAAGGAAAAATTGGAATGCCTCGTTTAATGCCAAAGCTTGTTAATCAGGCATCCTTTTGGAAGCTTTTCACCACTGTTCCTGTTCTAGTTACTGCTTATATATGCCACCATAATAGTAAGTCATGACAGATGTTTACATGCTTCTGTTACTTGCCATTTTACTAGTTTAGTGGCACAATTGAGTTTTATTTACTACTTAGTTTAGTTCAAGTTAATTTTCATCCAATCTGCTCGAAATTAATTGTTGGTTCAAGTTTTCACTTTGTCAGTTGGTTAATTGCATATAAATGGTAGAGAAGCTTACCTATGTTGAATACTAAAACTCGGGATATATTGAGTTGACCTGTTATGGTAAATAGAACTACAATATGATGCGGAATTATTAAGAATGGAGATTTTGTTGTAGCTATGACTTGATGAACTCAAAATTCTTCTCTTATCATGATTGAGCTAGATTCAGTGCATACTAGTAGTTCTCTAACTCCTATATTTCTGCATTCCATTTAGCATATCTTTGTTTCACCAATGCATACTTACTACCTAAGATTATTTAAAATGTGTAATGTATGACTGCCTGCTCTTGTTAGACAGTTTGATTAACCACTTTCTTCCATGGGCAAACCTTGCAGTACTCCCAATAGAGAATGAACTGAAAGACCCTACACAGATGAAGTCGATAGTTCGAAAGTCCCTCACATTATGCTCAACTGTCTATATTGCTACCAGCTTCTTTGGAGTGCTTCTTTTTGGGGATCATACTTTGGATGATGTGCTTGCCAATTTTGATGGTGATCTTGGAGTTGCATATAGCTCATTGCTTGATGATATTATCAGAGTGAGCTATGGACTTCACCTGATGCTTGTTTTCCCGATTGTGTTTTTCTCCCTTCGTCTCAATGTAGATGGTCTTCTATTTCCATATGCCATTCCTATTGCATTCGACAACCGGAGGTTCTTCTCAATAACAGTAGCTCTCATGGGTTTCATCTTCATGGCAGCGAACTTTGTTCCTAGTATCTGGGATGCCTTCCAGTTCACTGGTGCAACTGCCGCAGTTTGTGTTGGTTATATATTTCCCGCTGCAATCACCCTTAAGTAAGTAACAGTTATATGTGTGCAGTTTTTGTTGAATTTAGTTTGAAAAGAATAATATGCTTAAATTATGTTGGATAAGATAGATGTTCAATTTCATGATTAATGATTATCTTGGACGGTAGATTATGCTCATAGTAGAGGGAGCTACCATAATATACTAGTAAAGGTTAGCTAGAAATTTGTAGGTCACGGTAAGGCTATTCAAAGGAGCTCGCCCACAGTGTTTTTCCATAAATAGAGTTTATTGGGAAAGGGACTGATAAAATAGACTTTTACAAAACTAAAACCCACTTTTAAAAGAAGGATAAAGTCATGCAAATGCAGTCCATAAATTTTGGTTATGAAGAATCTTTTGCTTGGATCTCCATAATGTGATTATTAAAAACGAGCATTAATAGTTTGATGTGCAACTTATGCAGGGATACCCATGGAATTGCAACAAAGAATGATAAACTAATATCATGGATAATGATCTTTCTTGCTGTCTCAACAAGTACAGTGGCTGTGATTAGTGATATTTACAGCATTTTTAATGTTGATGATGGTGTTATAACCTGATTTTATGAAGGGTCCATATCCAGTTTTCCTTGTGCAATCACATGGTCAGAAATTCAAGCTAATGGGAAAAGGAGCAATCTCAGGTTTCTTTCATGCAGTTTACCCTCAAAGCTAACATGAAGAATATGGGGTCTTTTATCTCTATCACTGTAATGAGCAATAATCTCTGGAAAGAGTGATGTTGCAGCGTCTTATGAGGTTCGATACTAACTTTTATTCTTCTTCTTCTTTTTTCTTTTTTTGGGTGTAAAGTTATGCAGGTTATGTAGTTCCATTCCTTGATTCTTTTTGAGATTACAAATTGAAGAATTTTGAATATTTCAGGGAACGTATACAAAAATATAAATGAACTTCAGTTACTCATTCTATGATGTCTTGTTTTCGTTCATGAACACAATTGAATGTTTATTATGGCTGCCCGATTTGCTCAGTGTGGGGTGCCTATCTATTTGCTGACTGGACTGCAGATAATCTCTAATCTTTCTTAAGGCAAATTGCATTTGACAGATAATGCCAACCATATGAATCATAATCATACCATACATCTAAGATATATTCCCTGCTTTTCTGTCATAATATATGGTTTGTGTTCCTTTATTAAGGGAGCTTTGCTGTACGTTTTTCATTCTCCTTTGTTTTTTTAGCACAAGTGGGACTTCTTTTCCTGGTGGAAAGCAAGTGAAACATTTTAGACCATAAATTTGGGTTGCAACGTAGCAAAAAAAAAAAAAAAAAGATTTGGGTTGTTGCTAAGGGATCATTTCACCAATTTTCAGTTATGGTCTTATGGCCTATATGAATGTTGAACAGCCCATTGACATTTAATAAATTGGGCTTTAAAAGGCCCCATCTAATTGATGGGCTAAGCATTCTGCTATAACTATAAAAAATGATGGATTTGGGCCTAAAAATCCAATCTCTCCACAAATGTAGTTTTCAAGGACAGAAATTTAGGGTGAGAGATTGTTTTGACGAAGAAGGGTAAATTACAGGGTGAAAGGATGCAATGTTTTGACAGTTTACCCAAACTCAATTACTGAAAACGAGTCAAGGCTGGAGAAATTTTAATTAGTAATTTTCATTTCGTGAACTTTTGCTGTGCTCGTGTAAACCACGATGGATTGTCCCTATTTTCAAACGAAAGCTCAATCAAGTACACATTCCCAAGCTGTTAGCGTTAGGTGTTAGGTCAAGATGATTGACGTATTCATCAAAGTTAATATTAGATTATAATATTATAAATGCCATATGCTCTGTAATAATGCTGATTAACATAATAATTAAGGGATTAATTTTGTATTACTATTATTATATTAGTAATTATTCCAATTAACTTATATTATTGATGTGTAATTTGATTAAGTTTTGTTTGTTTATTAATTTGGCGCAATCAAACCCCCTGGATTTGTCTTATCTGTCTTAAAAAATTGGTTACTACTAGTAATTTTCTGGATGGGGGAACAAAGTACCCACATGGATCCATCAATACTGACATTTCAACTAAACACTGTGGCTTTCAAGAATTGAAGTTGAAAGATTTTTTTTTCCCCTTTTTCATTTGGTAGAGAGTTGAATTGAAACTGGAAAACAGGATTTAGAACAAGAGATGTCGAAAGATTTTGCGTTTTGGGTGAAAATGCCACATTCCTCACACATGGCTTGTTGAAAACTATTTCTCGAAATAAATATTACCCATACATATACATATATCAATATCATTATCAGCTAAAAGCAAAAATTCTAAAAATGCCATTTAGTAATTATAGTTGTAGTAAACTTTTGTATTGTATTGACATATTGGTATGATTGATTCTCAGCTTCTCACACAAACATGATACTTGTGAAGGGTGTTGAAGAAAGTTGAGTGTCTTTTATCCATGAGAACAATAAATTGTATAATGCTCTCTTTTTGGCAAATAATTGTTTCACCACTCAACAATATCAAATTTGTAAAAAACAAAACACATACCTGAAAATTTGGCTCCCCTACATGATGATAACCTATTCAACCATAAATGATCTTCTATTTAAGGAGTAAGTTCAAATATAGGACATACACAACATTTTTATTCATTGATTATCGTCTCGTTAATTAATTTATCATCATCTAATCGTATATTTTATCTTGACCTAAACAAACTTATAATGTTTATTTTGGGTAAGTAAGATGATTGGTGTGATAGGATGATGGTCATACACACGACACTTTTATGCACAGTCGGTCTTTTCAAACTCACCCATATCATTCTACCTCTATACACGAATAGTATGTGTTATTGTTTAGAAAAAGTACTGGTTATCCCTTGAGACTAAAATAAAAGAAGATACATATATAGCTAGCCAACTTTTCCTCTATTTTTCTTATCTCTCCAATTTTGTAACACTCCAATCTTACCACTTTGATCTCTTGATGATGAAATGATATACTAAAATTAATCTACTCTAGAGACAGCAAAAAATGGGTTGTTTCTGGTTGATGCCTTGAATGAGGGTGAATTGGAAGTAGAATCTTAACAACTAAAAAGAAACCAATTGTGTGGGAATATGAGATTTGTTCTAAACTTAGTTGTTTGGCTACGAATTCTCCCATTCACACAAAATCTGTGGTATTCCGTATTCATCTCCAAAGTGAAATATTCCCTATACCACCATGCAAGTATGGTATATATATATTTTCTTCCATAATTTATTAGGCCTTTTGCTGTAAACCTTTGCTTCTTAGTATTAATTTATAAATTTCACCTTTAATAACAATCTAATCCAAACTCTTTAGCAGAAAAGACTGATCAATTGCTAACTGCTAAGCTAACTAGATTCCTCTGTTAAAAGAAAATCGAAAAACTTTGGATTTTGTTTTTCCTTTTCTATTTTTTGATAAGAATGAAAAAGTTTAGGGTGAGGGAGCCAGGAGGGGATTGATGCTACCCAATTTAAAGTTAGGGTATGTCATAAGTCTTAACTCTTAAAAGAGAGTTTAAAAATAGTATTTAAAGATCACTCACCAATGATAATTAGTGATAAAACTCGAATTTCAAATCTTTCAAGTAAATATCGGTCAACTTTCAATCAACCTCAACTCATTTTTCCCCCTCTAGATGTGAAATTTACCACATTTTCATGTATAGTACTAATTATACAACTAATAGATTTATGGAATACTTATAATTATTATCTGGCTAGGCTTATTTAAAAACATTATTTGTTGAATCATGAAATGAAATAGTTTTCAAAATTTCTTCCAAAAAAAAAAGTTTTCAAAATAAAAGAAAAAAGCCTAGGTTCCTTGAATTCAACCATTTCAATTGGATTTTATATATTTGGAATTTTATAATAAAAAGCACCAAAAATAGAATTTTATAATAAAAATTAAGTCAATCCAATTCAAAAACGTTAACCTAGAGAGACAAATATTCAAAATTTAATCATATTTATTTCACAGTTAGACCTCCAAAAATATTTAAACAATCAAAGTCATAAGAGAGACATATGAACAACCAAAAATTTTGTTAGAGAAGAGAAGATGGAATACATGGGAAGCACACAAAAACCTAGAGACTTCGCACGTTTTCATGAAATTATTGGTTCCATGACCCCTCCAAAAAAAATATCATCAACATAATCAATCAACATAGTAGTACTAAACAACAACCAAATTCCTCAAGTCCCCATTAAATAAAAACACGTAATTTCTATGATTTAATACAATCATCATGACGATCGACCCCCAAAATCCATCCTTTTCTTCTTCTCTTTTCCTTCCATTTTGACACAATTCATTTGGACAGCTCTTCCTTTGCCCTCTCTTTTTCTCTTTTTCTTTCAAGAGTGGGTCACCCCATTTCTCTCTTCCTCATTATTTTAATGATTTGACTAATCCATTTTGATTTAAAACTAATTTAGCTCTAAATCTTTTCATTACATTAATCTTACTAGTGATTTAATTTAAAGATTCTCATTAAAGGTTTAGTGTCGGCATTGTCTAATGGGCCAAGAGTTTAATTAACACTGAATCAAGTCACTTATAATATTTTTTTTTGGTTTATCAAACTAATTTATGTTCATGTACAATGCCCATTGATTTTGTTAATAATAAGAATTCAATCAACTGTCCGATTTATTTTAATTTGGCAATTATATGTTATTTTGGAGATCAATTATGCTTATGACCTATGTTCTTTGCTCTCACCTAACCTTTGTGATTATATATATTTACAAATATATGATAGGGCCTACATGTTTTGCAAATATATTTTTTCTTTACGGAATATTAATCTTTAGAATTCATGTGTTAATTTTATATTAATACTTATTACACTTAATCAAGAAACTTCTATAATCCCCTTTGTTCCATTGGAAAATAATCATCATTAGGAGCTGTAATCCATGAATGTTGGTTTTATTCCTAGATTAATCCACTTGCTTACCTTCCATGAATTTTCTTTGAATAATCCTTTTGACTAATTAATGTTTTCTTTTTTCATAATTTCCCTTCTTTCCCATTGGCGATTGAGTCTTGACTGACTTTTAACCTGAAATAAGTACTACTTAACATATATTTATGATAAAAAGAAAAGAAGATTAATTTTCTTTAAGCACATGGAGGCTAAGAGTTTCATTGTTGAATTTCATATTCACATATGCATTTTGAGAGGAAAAAAAGGGAGGGGGTATACACTAATCATTGAATGAATACCCAATTCATATTGCAACCAAATAAAATGTTGATTACATACAAAAAGGGAGAGTTGATTAAAAGTAAGAAGTCAAAATCTCTTGGAAACATGTGGGATATATAGAAAACAAAGTCTTGTATTCTCTAGCACATTCATGGTTAATAATTCATATATATGGTGGTAAAAAGTAAAAGATGTTGATTTTTCTTACCCCAACATGAAGCTTCTTTTATGAGCCTTTTTTTTTAATTTTAAAAAAAATCATTTTACTATACTCTGAGCTTCTTTTGATCTCTACAAATCTAAACCCATGCTTTGAATTCAAATACTATTAGTTATTAAAAATTTATTTATGTATCCCTCAAAAAAAATTTATTTATGTATTATACTAGTAATATATACTATATATTTATGACTTTTGAAGGAAAATAAATGCATGAATAAAAACTTGTATAAAGAGAGCTAGTTGTCATAAAGAAATAGTCATATGACATTATTATACTATTTAAAGAAAGGGAAATTCAATTTTTCAACCTAAATGAATGTACATCATCAATAAACACAAGCTTTTTTGATGGCCAAAAAAAGAACACAAGCTTTTTATGTTATTTTCTTTTTTCCCTCATCCAATTTTGGACAGGTCAATAAAACCCTCAAAATAGAGTACAAGAAAGAAAATGCAGAAGCAAAACTTGGTAGACAACTTTACAACACGGCAACTACCCAAAGGCAGAGAGGCAAAGTACCCAACAACTAAACAAACAAGGAAGAGACATCTTTCTCTTTGGACAGTAAAGCCAAGTCACAGCTAGAGTTAACATATATAGTAACTCTTTCACCAACCATACCTTCTTTATCTTAATTTGTACTACTTTAACTTCCATTATCAATCCTCAATCCCCATATGTAATAATCCATTAAAACGAATTGGGATTGATACAAGTGATTGAAGTTCGGATGCTTTCGAGTTATTATTTTTAGTAAGTGGGATAATCTGAAAAAATTTCATTAAAATCAAAGTCTAACGCTTAATATCGTAAAAGTAATATTGTTTGAATCATATCGATTTAATTAAGATTGTGCAAAAAAAAAAAATCGATTTAATTAAGGGTAAAATTCTCCTTACGCACGGTTTTTTACCTTTTTACCATTATCAACCTAACTAATGTAGAAGTGTTGAATTTGAACATAACCAATCTTTTTTAGTTTTTACACTTTTGTGTATAAAATATAAAAAGAAATACTTCAATACACCGTCAGTGGAGTTTAACAAATTACATGTGCGGGTCTAGAAGGGTGACATGTATCTCTTAGGGATTAGATTAAAATATTAAAAATCTAATTAATTCTGAAATCGGATACTTGTCGATCTTTAAACCCACATGTGAAGTATAAAAACTACACCAATGGTATATATTTCAAATAATAACTCGATATAAAAATGTAGATATTCAGGGATGATTTTTTATGTATGGAGTAGATGATTTTATACTAATTTTTGTGTAGGGAGGGACTGAAATTAGTAAAAGAGTGAGGCGGCAGCTAAGCGGAGATTGCGCCAAAGAGACCAAAGTAGATGAAGGCACGACAGGCAGCTGCTGCCGGCTTTGGTGGCCAGCCTGGGTTGTTGTTTCTCTCATTTCACATTAACCTGCCACGTGTCTTCCTCTCCCTCCTCTCTCTCACGTGCGTTTCTCTCGTCTCGCTCCTCCCCACACGTGTCTCCATATCAACGGCCATTTTGACTCCCTCCCTCCTCCTCCTAGGAATCCAACAAATAGAATTATTCCAAAATTCCCCCTTCCAAGTTCAAACCAGTCCACCTAGTTTAACGTCAAATTACCAACTTACCCCTTATCCTTTGGCTCGGTAATCACTAATCAGACCAGACCGCAGACTTTTTTTTTTCTTTCAAAATTTATACTATTTGAAAATAAATCCTGTCATTTTTCTACTAATGACTGATGAATCAATTGGAATGAAAATTCATTCAAATAAGATTTTAAGTTCAATTTTTATAATTAAAGAAAATAGATAAAAAAGAATTTTTCGATTTTAAGTTCAACTTCACCCAATTATAGTAGAATATATATATATATATATATGATATAATTAGTGAAATAGTATTATTTAAAAAATTAAGATGTTTTTTTTTTTCTATTTCAAATTCCTTTTATACTCATGTCTCACGTGACCATAATGAAAATAAATTTAAAATTTCGTTTTGGAACAAAAGGAGTTTCTTTTGGGGTGGAGATGATGAGTATGGTGAATTAAATGGGGGTGGAGAGGCAAAAGCAAAAATTTTGGATGACTTCACATTTGATTTGGGACCAAAAAGAAAAATTAAAAAAGGTGTGTTTGAGATCACGGCATTGATTAATGATTTTCTGAAGTAGCACCGTAACACCGTGTTTTCCATAAATTTCTGTTGTCTTGTCTTGGAAACCAATGCATTTCCCAAAATAACCCTTCGTGAACCTCACGCTCTTTGACTATAAAATTGTCGGTGGCTTAGACGGGCTACGAGGCTAATTTTGACTATTTCTATCTTACGTTGTTATTCTTTGGGCAAAATATTTTGGATCATCGCGCATTTTTGGCGCGTGATTTTCTCTACTACTCTATTTAAGTGTAGGAAAATACAGTATTTATTACTGCAGGATTGCCTAAAAATAATGAAGGCAATCCCAAAAAAAGAAGAAAAGAAAATTAACCATATTAGATTGTGATTAGCTGGTCAGACGGATTGCCTCACTAACATTATGGTGGCAGAAAGTGATCAGTCCATTTAAAATTCACCCAATAATTTCATTTAGACTCGAAATTAGTATTAATGGCAGTAAAAGATTTTAATTAAGCTTTAAATATTTTGAGATTTGCTAAATATTTCCTTTACCAACCCATCACATGTAAAATGGAAAATTTTCTCTTTTCAGTGAATTTTAGTTGACTCCGCAATTTTTTTTGGCTTTTTTTTATTAGTATACATGTGAAGTATATTCTTTTTCGTAAAAAAAGAAGATAATCTTATAAGTAAAATTGTGAAAAGCATTTCAAAAGCAATTGGTAAAGTATTTTTTTATTAACATTCTATTCTACAATATTACACCTCATTAATTCAACATTGAGTTATGTGAGTATCTACTATTTTATTTTATTTTACGTAAACACATCAAATTTTTTTTCTATAATTGTACTATTAAACAACATTGTCGTATAGTATATTTGGCCAAAAAAAAACAACATTGTAGTATTTGATTACTTATATTAACTTAATGCATGCTTTTTCAAGGCTAAATTAGAATTATTATTATTATGCGAGTCAGTGAGGTAAAAACTTATCCAAAAGCCACCGTTTTTAAGGAGGGGTTGCTGAACACGCACTCATATGGAGTTTGAACGGTGCAAATTTTAACAAAAAGAAAAACAAAAAACAAAAAACAAAATTTCCAAATTGAAGCTTCCAAATTTTCCAATTTGAGAGCATTTGCCATTTTCTGTGCTATGCTATTATCACCTTTTATTTATTATAATATATATATATATATATATATATTTACCTTCAAAAAAATAAAATTAAAATGGGATGGCAAATGAACTAATTAAATGCTCAATTAAGTCTATTTTTCCTCAAATAGAAGTAATTGAAAATTAAATTAATTAATTAGTAGTACTTTATAAATAAAGAAAAATAGAAAACCTTCTTAAAATTTTTTTGCTTTCATTCTATTTTTCGGTTGTTAGATATATAGTAAGTACTAGATTGTTTGAACTTTCTCGGGTTTGGCCTACTCTTTCGCGTGGGAGCATTTAATCATAGATTTTTCTTTCACTTTTTTTTGGTTTTTTCATCATTCATTTTTCCCTCATCTTTAAGAAAAAATAAACAAGCAAAATTTAACGACATCAGCCCAGGAGGAAAGAAGGAAAGGAAGAAGAAGATCCCAAGCTTTATCATTTTCACAAGCGGGAAAAATTCTCCCTTTATCTTTTTTCACCGCGCTGTAAAATCAAAGGGAGAATTTTTCTAGGTTTAGGGTTTAAGAGAGAAATAAAAGAAGGGGGAAATCTGTCATTGTCGGAAATTCCGAGAAGGTCTTTGTTCTTAAGATTTTCAATTGTAATAAAGAACAAAATTTTCAGTATTAATCACATTCCTTAATTGCTGTTGTCTTTCCATTTGGGTGAAAAATCTTTTCTGAAGGTTAAGTTTTTATATTTATGGTTAAAAAAAGACAGAGATAATATCTTAAATCTTATGTAAGTATTGTTTTCTTTTTTGTCTTTTGATTTTGACAGAGACACACAACGTGCTGTCGTGTTTTGTGTCTTAAAAGTAAGTAATGTTGATGCAAATTTTCGATTTTTATTTTTGAAAATCATATGTTTTTGTCAAAAAGAAAATTATATTTTTTCCCCCAGAAAATTAAAATCAAAGACGTGTTGAGCTGTTACCATCTTTTTCCCAATTCTCTCTTTCCTTTTCTTTCTTTCTTTTTTTCTTCTCATATTTTTGGGTTTTTTAAAGGCACCCCCTTTTTGCAAGCTGTAATTGAATGAGAAGTGCTTTTTTGGACCTTCTTTTAATTTATTTTTCCCCCCTCTCAACAGGTCAGAACCCAGAAAACTTCTCTCTCTTTCCTTCTTTCTTTCTCACTTTCCAAACACCCCAAAGCTTCAATCTTTCTCAGTAGTATAAGTTTGGGTTCTGTTTTTTTCTTCTTCTTCACCATGATTTAGAGAGAGACGCCTTCGCTTCTTTGCTTTTATAGCAAAAATCCACGCGTTTGCGTCTCCCCACGCCACTTTGTTCCTTTTCTTCTCCATTTTTATCATCATCCGATAATGTCATCAAATTTTTAGCTTTTATATTCCCCCACATTTTCATTTATTTTAAATCCTTCAAGATCGAAACCAAACAGGGCAAACCCAAGTTTCAAGGATTAACAAAAAAACCCAACAATGGCGCCGTCCTTTGATTGGTGGGCAAAAGGCAGTCACAAAGGAACTCCGGTGGTCGTCAAAATGGAAAACCCAAACTGGTCAATGGTCGAACTCGAAGGTCCATCAGAAGACGATTTCCTCATCGGGAACACCCCGACGGGTCCTCGGGAAAAGGCGCGTGGCAAAAACGCGAAGCAGCTTACGTGGGTCCTCCTCCTTAAAGCCCACCGTGCTGCCGGTTGCTTGACCTCCATTGGCACCACATTGGTCAGTCTCGGCGCGGCCATACGTCGCCGTCTCGCCGCCGGTCGAACCGACGCCGACAATGACACAGAGACCGACAACACTTCCCCCAACGAGAACAAAACCGTTAAAACCAGGTTCTATAACTGCATCAAAGTGTTCCTCTGGCTATCTTTATTGCTGCTGGGTTTTGAGGTTGCCGCGTATTTTAAAGGGTGGCATTTCGGTGCTCCAAATCTTCAATTACAGTACATTTTCACGGCGCCGTTTGCCGTTAGGGATTTCTTTGATTGGATATACGCTCGTTGGGTTTTGATTCGTGTGGAGTACCTCGCTCCTCCTCTTCAGTTCCTCGCAAATGTCTGCATTATTCTTTTCCTTATCCAGAGCATTGATAGGTTAGTCCTCTGTTTGGGTTGCTTTTGGATCCGTTTCAAGAAAATCAAGCCAATTCCCAAACAAGACGCTATTGCAGATCTTGAATCTGGGGAAGAGGGTTTCTTCCCAATGGTTCTCGTTCAGATCCCTATGTGCAATGAAAGAGAGGTAAAAAAATATTATTTTTTAATGATTTTAAAAACAAACCCAGCTTTTTTTTTAGTTGTGGCTTAATTTGAAGAATTATTATTATTGCTTTTTTTTGCAGGTTTATCAGCAATCAATAGGTGCAGTGTGTACTTTGGACTGGCCAAAGTCGAAAATTTTGGTTCAAGTTTTGGATGATTCTGATGATCCAACAACTCAGCTGCTTATCAAAGAGGAGGTGCTTAAATGGCAACAAGAAGGTGCCAACATTGTTTACCGGCACCGAGTAATTCGAGATGGTTACAAAGCTGGTAATCTCAAGTCCGCCATGAGTTGTAGTTATGTTAAAGACTATGAATTTGTTGCCATCTTCGATGCTGATTTCCAGCCCAACCCTGATTTTCTTAAACGAACCGTCCCCCACTTTAAGGTAACTAAATTAACTGCTTCTGGTTTTGAGTTTGGGTGCAATTTAGTAAATTTAATCTGGATTTAGTATGTTTGGACTATAGTTGAAGTGAAATTCTGTATTTTTTGTTATAATATTCTTTCAGGGTAATGACGACGTAGGGTTAGTTCAGGCAAGGTGGTCTTTTGTGAATAAGGATGAGAATTTGCTAACAAGACTGCAAAACATTAACTTGGCATTTCACTTTGAGGTAGAGCAGCAAGTTAATGGTGTTTTCATTAATTTCTTCGGGTTTAATGGGACTGCCGGGGTTTGGAGGATTAAGGCCTTGGAGGAGTCTGGTGGGTGGTTGGAGAGAACCACAGTTGAGGACATGGATATTGCCGTCCGCGCTCATCTTCAAGGATGGAAATTTCTGTTCCTTAATGATGTTGAGGTAATAGCTCTAGTTTAATCCGTTATCATATTGCTAGTTGAATTTTGGTTGTTGACATGACATTCGCTTTCTTGGGAGTTAATAATGTATGTTGGTTTTTATTACCTGTTCAGTGTCAGTGTGAAGTTCCTGAATCTTATGAAGCTTATAGAAAACAACAGCACAGATGGCACTCAGGTCCCATGCAGTTGTTCCGACTCTGTTTGCCCGATATTATCCGTTCTAAGGTCAATTACACTTTTCCATAGTGCTTTTATCCAATTTTGTTAAGTTTTTATTGAATTTGATTGCTGATGATGTTTTATTTCTGATTGATGCAGATTAGCATTTGGAAGAAATTCAATATGATCTTTCTGTTCTTTCTGCTTAGAAAACTTATCCTGCCGTTCTATTCATTCACGCTTTTCTGCATAATTCTCCCCATGACCATGTTTGTTCCTGAGGCTCAGCTTCCTGCATGGGTTGTATGCTACATCCCGGCTACAATGTCATTCCTCAACATCCTTCCAGCTCCGAAATCGTTCCCGTTCATTGTTCCTTACCTTCTTTTCGAGAATACTATGTCAGTGACCAAGTTCAATGCTATGATCTCTGGTCTATTCCAACTTGGTAGTGCATATGAGTGGGTTGTTACAAAGAAATCGGGTCGATCATCCGAGGGTGATCTTGTTTCCTTGGTTGAGAAAGAACCGAAACAACATCAACGAGCTGAGTCAGAACCCAATCTTGATGAATTGAAAGCAGATATTCAGGAAGAAGAAAAGGGTAGGAAAAAGAAGCATAATAGGATATATACTAAGGAACTCGCCTTGGCATTCCTTCTTCTAACAGCTTCAGCTAGGAGTCTTCTGTCTGCACAGGGAATCCATTTCTATTTCTTGCTATTCCAAGGTATATCCTTCCTACTGGTTGGACTAGACTTGATTGGTGAACAGGTTATGTAAAGAGAGATTAGGGACTTTAGTAGGAAAATGTGGATGATATAAATACAGCCGGAAACGGGTGGAAACCAATTCTGAGCATCACTCCCAATGAACTTTGATGGAAGAATTTGAAGAGGGCTGAGAGTGCTTTTCATTGTCTTCTACCCTCTAGAATGGTCTGGGTTCCAATTCCACCCAATACAAGTAAAGAATGGCCACAATTTGGACATAGGCACACAGTGAAAAACTGGTGATAATCTTCAGTATATTCAAGGTTTTTTCTCTTCTGTTTTTGTTTCCTTGATCTTTTTTTTGATTCTTTTGTTTTTCTCTGTCAATTCTTTTGTAAGAAAAAATTATCCTTCAAAACATCAAACAGGAATTTAGTTACAGTTTCAAATGCAGGATTAGCAATATTGTTTTGCTTACCCTTTTCTCACTTATATTTACATCGTTTAATTGAGCATGATTTCCATTTAGCATTTGGGATTGTTACAAAAACCAAACTTGTTTCACCAAATCCAGGAAAAAGTTAGTAAAAGGTTGCTGTCTTCATTTTTATGAGGAAAGCTTTGATCATTCTTGTCTGCCACTTCCCCTAAATCCTATAATTTCATGCAAAGAAACCAACATTCTAATTATGTTTGGATGATTTCCTTTTGATATAGCTAAGAAAAGCATATGAATCTTAACAGAATGAAATGAAATGAACCCACTTTTCTTTTCTCACTTCTGCAATTAGCAGTGTACCAAAATGAAATGAATGTATTTATATATATATTAAGTATTAACATGATGTAAGAATTAAGATTTAAGCTAAATTACGAGTGGAGTATTATAAAGTAGGAGTAGTAATTTTGATTAGGTAGCTGGGAAGCACATGGGGGTTTCCATTGTCTGATTCTTACAGGCGTGGGGCCGTAGCCCATTCCCAGAGCTGGCTCACCGAAATTATGGTTGGGGGGGCAGCTGGACCACACTAGGATTTGGACCGACCCACCATCAAATCTTTTTATTTTCATTCTGTCATTCAAAATATATATCCCACACCCACACTGAAATTTTTGCTGTTTATGCAAAGAAAAGACAGAATTATTTTTTTTTTGAAAATTTTGATGTAATTGAACGAGGGAAAAACAACTGAAACATGTTTCCGAGGATTTGATGAGATAATGGGTGTGTGGTCAATCAAACGTTTTACTTGGAGAATAGAATGTTTTACTAACAGTTTTGTTTTTACATTCTC
>AWWV01016010.1:0-70376 GCA_001974805.1 Corchorus capsularis | reverse complement strand
TACACAATATGTCATAATTTACTAAATATGTACTTTAATTTGTTGAAATTGTGTTTTGGGGCCCTTATTTGAGATTTTTATGAAAGTTCGGGCCCTTATTTGAGCCTTTAGTCGGAGGATATCAAAATTTCATAGTTTAGTTTTCAAAATTTTATAAGAGGGTTATCAAAATTTCATAGTATGTAGATCAAAATATCATAGGGAGATTAACAAAATTTCATAATGAGATTATCAAAAAATCATAGGGAGGTTATCAAAATTTGTAGTTATCAAGATTTCATAAGAAAGTCAACAAAATTTTATAGGGAGGTTTATCAAAATTTTATAGGAAGATTTATCAAGATTTCAGAGTATTAGTAACAATTCATATGTTGGTTTTTAAATATTCATAACGTGGTTATCAATATATTATATGGAGGTTATCAACATCTCACAGTGATGGTTATCAAAATTTCATATTGAGGTCTTCAAAGTTCCTTAGGGAGGTTAACAAAATTCCATAAGAATGTTAAAAAAAAATTATAAAAAGAATCTCGAAATTCTATAGTATCATTATTAAAATTTCATAAAAATGTTATCAAAATTTCATAATGGGATCATAAAAAATAGTGTAATTATCCTAATTTAATAGAGAGGTTATTATAATTTCATATAAATATTTCATTTAAACACGTTGCGTCACGTACAACGCACATGAAAGTTAAAACTAGTAGCATAAAATGGAGACAAAAGAGACATCAATGATTATTTCTTCTAGCTAACTTGTGCCAGGAAAAAAAAAAAAAAAGTAGTAAAATCCTAATAGCTTTGCTGAAACCTTATTACGGAATTATATTCATTCTCTCTCCTTATAGTAACCTAGTGTTTTGAGATTTTTTTTTTTGGCAACAATCTATTGTTTTAAGGATTTTTTTTTTTTTTTAAACCTTAAAACACGATCCATATCCTTCTAGAGCGGCTACAACTTCAAACCCCAAAGCAAAGGCCAAGAAAACTTTTAGCAGCTTTAAAATAATTAATTGCTGGTCCAAGAAAGTACTAACCAATAATAGAGAAGGCAATAATATGAAGGCTACGAGTTTTATTCATAGGAAGGATGACTATTGTAATTTGGTCCTCTTTTACCAAAATCACATAATTGCTGGTCTTTTTCTTAATTAATGTGAAAACACAAAATAATCTTTGTGATTTACTCCCTCTGTCCAATTATATAAGTCCCTTTTAACTATATCATCAAGATTAAGAAAGTTAGTTAGAATTCAAACTTTTATGTAATTTTATCTTGTTTTTATGTTTTTACCCCTATTCTCTTTCTTTCACTCATTCTCTATCCTCCTCCTTACTTTCTTAACTACCCTACCACTTTCAAAGCTAGTTTTGGAAATAACTTTTAAATATGCATAAGGTTTAGAAAGGGGACTTATATTTTGGGACAAAAAACGCTTCTAGAAGGGGACTTATAAAAAAGGACAGAGGGAGTAACTAAATACCGCCCCCTTGGACTATTTTACCCTTGACCTCATTTTTCTCTTCTTTCAAAATTCTCTCAACTTCTAAGCTTCTAAACTTCTAAATTTCGGATTATTGACACTCATTTACGTTGAACAACTGAGGAAATGGATGATAATGAGCCATCAACACCGGACGAGGTAAAAATTATTTCATTTTGAAAAAATAAAATCGGGTAATTTTTGCGGGTCGTGACCGGATCGCGACCGACCTAAGGCTAAGTCGCGATCTGACCATAGGTCAGTCGCGATCAGGTCGCGACCCGACCACGGGTCAGTCGAGATCCGATCGCGACCGGGCCACGGGCGGTTGCGATCTGGTTGCGACCCGACCCGTGGTCCGGTCGCGAACGGGTCGCAACTGAACCTATTTTTATAAAAAAAATAAATATTATTTAATTTAAATTAATTATAATATTTATTAATTAGTTTTTGCTATTATTAGTCGAATTAATTATTTTTTGTTAGTAATATTTGTTAATTAAATTTTGTAGGTTTTATTGGAAGATTTTGGTGGAGATGATATAGATTACAGTCCAGCTTTCGAGACTGAGCAAATGTTTCAGACCGATTTACAAGCAATTAGTTGGGCCAAATCAATTGCAACTAAAATGGGTTTCCGGTTAGTTATTTCTTCTCACAAAAATAATGGTAGGAAGAAGGTTTTGAGATGTTATCGAGGTGAACGGTACGGGGGGAATTTGAGAGATCTGTATTCTGCTGAACGAAAGTTTACAAAGACGAAAGCGTGCAAATGCCCTTTCCAGATAAGGGTCCAACAATTTCAGAGTTGTGGCGGTTGGGGGATCCGTGTATTGTCAGGTATTACGGGTATGCACAACCATGCTTTTATTGTGTATGCGGAGGGACATCAACGGATGAGTGGATTGAGTCCCGCATCCAAATTAATTGTGCGGGACATGACAAAGGCTAAGGCAAAGCCGTGTAATATTCATGTGGCTATTATTGATGCACATCCAAACGACTACCCTACTAGAAGACACGTGTATAACGAGAGAGCTCGTTTGCAGATGGTTGGTTTAGAGGGTAGAGATGTTGTGGATCAGTTTTTTCATCTGGCTGGAAAACACAATTATATTTGTTGGAAGAAAGCTAACCCGGAAGCAAACGTGTTGACTCGTCTTTTTATGGTACATCTAGAATCAGCGAAATTAGTCCGAAACTACAATTGGTTCATTGGCATGGATTCGACCTACAAGACCAATAGGTAATACTTTAATTTTTTTTATTTAGTGATATTATTTTATTGTTTTTATTATTATTAAGCAATGTCTTAAATTGTCCACCGGTTAATTGGCATGGATTTTACGTACGAAATCAACAGGTACAAGATGCCTTTCTTCGAAATTATAGGGATGACTCCATGTAATAAGAACTTCATGATAGCATATACAATGATGAAGGATGAGAGCGCGAGTAATTATCATTGGGTGGTGGAGAGGATGAGAGCGCGAGTAGTTATCAGCTGGTCGTGGGCGCAGCTCTTCGACATCCGTCCATAATACTACTACTGGTATGAATAATTACCGTGCTACTCATATGTTTTTTTAAAAATTAATATAATTTTTGACCCTAATTAAATTAATCTGTTACAGATGATAGGGGCCATGATAATTTCGAGTTCCCCTATGTCCACCAAATTGTCGAAATAATTCGGCCGTACGTTGAAAAATATGTCAATGTGATTGGAGACGACAACTGTGGATTTCGCGTTGTAGCGGCCTATATATTTGGCACCGAGCACTCTTGGCGGTTGGTAAGATTGAATATTGCCGACCATCTGCATGCCAATCGTACATTGTACCATTACTTCTACATTGTTGTTGGTGGGATAGATAATTGAATCAAACGTATCAGGTGGGATGGTGGTCCCTGCGGTGAGGATCACTGGATGGCAGTAGTCGCGGACTTGTTTCCTATTGCTACATTGTTTATTGCAGCTGTATTTTTTTATGGGTACGACATTGGAAAAGGGTCTTTATATGCATGTTGTACGGTATTGCCGTTGCGTGCACCGCCATCTGCCTCACGCCGGGAGCTCGAGATTGTGATAGCTCACTTAGGTAATACGAATAAACACTATGTTCGTCTAAATTTAGTTAGAAATTTTCCCGTACCGCCTATAGTGACATCTTGGTTTGATTACCGTGAGCCTAGTGTTGCTGGTTGGGAAAAATTCTACGATACTAGGAGAGCAAAATGGGATAGCCTTGTAAAATTAACATCCCGTTCATAGCACCATTGAGATCAATTAATTGTATGTCCTTGATAAGTGCAATAATTTACATTATTTAAAGTATATTTAAATTATATTTTGAGCATTATTATTGCACTTTTTATGCTATTTAAATTATTTTCACATTTTGAGCTTGTAGGTTATTTTTGAGTAATTTTAGGAAGAAAATCGTAATTTGGGGATCAAGTGGGAGCCCGGTTACCCCTCAACTGGGGGCCCACTTGACCCCTCCAAGAGAGCAAACTCACCGTTCTAACCGGGCTCCCACTTGACCCCTAACCGGGCCAAGTGGGAACCCGGTTGGGCCCCTCAAGATGAACAAACCCGCTGTTCTAACCGGGCCCCCGGTTACTTGACCCGTCAAGATGAACAAACCCGCTGTTCTAACCGGGCTCCCGCTTGACCCCCAACCGGGGGCCCGATTGGGGGCCAAGTGGGATCCCCATTGAGGGTCAAGTGGGAGCCCGCTTGACCCCTCTAGATGCACAAACTCGCTGTTCTAACCGGACTCCCACTTGACCCCAAACTGGGGGCCCGGTTGGGGGTCAAGTGGGAGACCGGTTAAGGGTCAAATGGGAGCTCGATTTTTTTCCTAATTTTCCGATTTTGTCCCCGATTTCTCCAAACTAGTTTAGGACTTTTTGTATCTCTATAAATACAGATTTTTAAGATTATTTTTACTAACTTTTAATCATCACAACTAGTTTCTTGTTGGAGAGAAGATTTCTTTGGAGATTGAGTCTAAATTTTCTTTTCTATGTTCTTCAATAAAATTAACATTATGTAAATTTCTCAAATATAGATTCTTTGGTTGGTCTAATCCTTTTATTCAGATTACTAAAACAAAATATTAATGACATGACCCAAGCAACCTACCTAGTGCAAATTCTATAAAGGAATCATCAATAAAAAAAATAACTTGTGCAATTTGATTTCAATGCATGTGATGATAATGTACCAGAATGATCCTCATTAAGATGAACAAATACAGATATTTAGATGTTATATTGAACAAATTAAAATACATTGGGCCATCATCAAAATATTAATCATTGGGTCAAATTCCACTCCATCATCATCTCCTCCAAAGCTGCCGCATGTTGCGCCGCCTTGTCTGAATCAAATACTTCTAACTCTCTGACTACGTTTCTCACCCATTGACTCATGCGACTGACCCACTAAAAAATTTCATAATAGCAAAAAAAAAAAAAAAAATTGTTAAAGGAATGGTTAAAATGTATTGCCATAAAGTATTTTTTTTAAAGCAACTTAAAAAACAACTTACAAATTCACTGTTCGAACGAGTCCGAGGGTGGGATGCAGATGCCTGAGTGTCCCTCAAGAGCCGAGGATGCGAACGACTGTGGTACCATGTCAGATACTCAGGAGCACATGCTGAAGGATCCTCAGAAGTGGGCACGTAATCACTGAGTGGTAGGACGTATATTCTCGAGAAGCCCTTCCACTGGTCGGCTGCAATCATATCAGGATGCTCGACTTTGTACTTCAGCGAAGCCCAAGGCCGTATAGCCTTTAACAGCCTGGTTATCAGGGGGGGATGACCTGCACATACCCCACCTGTCGTAACACGCGACCAGGCATGTATGGCTCAATAATATCTCGATACCGCACGTAGCCAGCCGCGACCCAAGGGTTTTCGGCTCCAATCTTTTTCCCGGACTAAAATTTATAAAATTGAATAGTTTTTTTCGGATTAAACTTACTGGAATGCGGATAAATCCTTTGCCTCTCCCATGATGTTGCCCCTCCATGATTGTAGTTGTTTTGAATGATTAAAGTTGAGAGAATATGAGAGTTTTGAGAGTTTTAGTTTTGAAGGAAAATGACACTAAGGGTAATTATGTCTTTCGGGGGGCGGTATTTAGTAAAACCCTAATATTTTCCTCTTCACTTTCTCCTTCTTCCCATAGTTAACAGGCCAATTCAGGCCCGTTAGAGAAACGCTTAAAAACTATGGGCTTATTTTATTGTATGTAAGGACGGTCTTTCCAACTTATGTCGGCCCAAAACATTCCCCAACAGCCCGACAAGCATCAAAGTGGAAAAACCTCTTGACTAGTTTCTTTCAATTGTTTGTTTCTTCTTTCCCTTTTCCATTTCCTCATGAGTTGTTTCCTTCATGCAAAAACTATACCCAAAGAGTTACTTTTCTTTTAATCTTTCTGTTGTTTGCTCCACTTGGGAAATATATTGATTTTTTTTTACCTATACTAATGGTTGATGCTTTGATGCTTTCTTCTAAGATATAGCCAACCAATGGAAGTAAGGCCAAGAAAATGTCAACAAAAAGACATTCATTTCTAAGGAAAAATGAAAATTTCTTTCTTTACAAGAAAAATTATCCAATCTACAAGATAATTTTCTTAACACAACCCTCTTTTTTTTTTTTTTTCCTTTTTTCTCAAGCTTTCATAAAAGCATCACACCCCCTACAATCATTCCCTACAAATAAATACCAATTAAAAAAATTCCATCAATCAACTCTTGCATTTGTTGTCTTAATATACATGATTTGTGATTTCTAACAAGTCATCTTCCTTGGCTAAAATTCCGGAAAATAAACAGTTAGGAACTAGAAACAACCTATACAGCTGAAGAATCCTTTCTTTCCCACTTCTCCATCTATCATTCTGCCCCAATTTTCTTTGCTAGATAAGTTTAATTTAATCTGCAGTCAACTTGAAACATTTGAATACTTGGTTAGGAGGAACTAGGCCTTATTATTTCAACTTCTTCCACATATCAAAGCTCTGATTTTAGGCGACCTGCAGAAAATAATAAGATGTTCATTTCAAAGGTTGAGGCAGTGGATATCGAGGTTAGAAAATTTAGCATCAATAATTCAGTGATTACCACTTGGTCCCAAACTGTCCATAGCTGAACTGGAATCAAATCCCATTTGAAAAAGATTTTGAAACTCATTGTCTAGTGCAGTCTGCAATGAAATAGAATAGTGTTGAAGCAACATTTTTAATGAGCAAGGGCTTACAAAGAATGATTTTGAAGTCCTTTAATACCTGAGGCATTGGAGGGAATTGTGGATTTGTACTCGGGATGCCTGGCATTGTTCCCGGAAAGATACCGGGGGAGAAAGGGTGAGAGGTGTTTATCCCAGGACCGAATCCGAGGATTGCAGCACTTCCTCCCCGTGAATGAAGAATCTGTACAGGAGGGAGAGTAAAAATTTCATATAGCTTGCCATAGGATTAAATCCTAAGTGATATAATATGTCAATATATACTGAAAGAATCACTTACATCTTTGGAAAGTAGTCTCTCCAAATCAATATTTAGCTCTGGGTTGACAGTGGCAAGTTTCATGGACAAGAACTGCAAAGAAATTAGAAGTAAAAAAAAAGGGATAAATACATCATGGAAACTTAGTAGTACAAAATTTTGAATGTGATCAAGTAATTACTTTACAAGCAAAAATTCAATGAGACTATATCAATAAACACATTCATATTTGTAGATATGGTATAATTTTCAACTTTTTTGTCCTGAACCTTTTAGTACAGTACTGCAACATAATCATCCCCAAAGGAGGAGCTCATATTTAGAACCAACCTACTGTATGACCAAATTCGGCCGGAAAGTAGACACAAAACCAACTTCTTGATTCTATGCCCCAGTAACATCTATGGGAGCTTAAGTGCAAGATAGGTTTCATTGAACTTCTTGTGCTGCTATGAACTACTATATTAAGAGCAAAATGCAAATACCTAGTTAGAGTCATGGTATCATACCTCAACCTGCTGTTGTAGTGACTGCACATAGTTGATAATCTCATCAAGCATTACGGCTTTTCCAGTAATCTAAAACAAGGAAATCACCTCAATAATCAAGATTCCAATTTATATAACAGAAAGAATATGGCATGAAAATAGGCCACCTGTATTACCTTATTGCAACCTGGTACAAGTTCTTGGAGCAATCTCATTCTCTCACTTATCTTTTCCCTTCTCACCTGCAAGCAGGAAGATTTCCAGATTCAATATGAAGTTAAGAATAGAAAAAACTCTTATTTCAACACGAAAAGATAAATTACCCTTTCTGCCAGGCTGTGACTATTGGTAGCCTGACCCCTTCTTGCTCTCACATGGATGTAATTTTCTTTAGCAGCTTCTCCGGTTTGAGGAGTGTCTTTAGCTTGTTTTGCAACTTGCTTTCCACGTGAATTTGCACCGGTGTTTTGCTCAGTTTTCTGTTTTTTTTCATCCTGTTCTTTTGGAACATCACTGCTCTCTCCTGAAGGATCCTTCTGAGGCTCCTCGTCAACATTCTAACACAAATAACAAAGCAAATTTAAACTGTCAAGGGTCTCACTCTCACAGATTATCATATTGCTGCAAAATTCTGAAATTCTTGATATTATTATGATCACATTGATAATATACCTGGTACGATCCTAGTGGAGAGCTTGATTCAGGCACTCTTTTTCTCCTCTTTCCATTAGGTGAAGTAACTAGACCTCCTTCTTCTGAAATTTGGTTATCATCACGAGATTGTGTACTATTTGTTGAACCCCTTTCATTGCCACCCTCAGCATTTAGAGCATAATTTGGAGGGAACCTGCTGTTGGCAATCTGGCTGCATTGTGGTAGGCCGAAGGAATTCACCATTTCTGACAAATTTCCACTACCAAATCCCTGAAGCTTTGGCACCAGCTCAACAAAGCTTGGATCAGACTGATACTGGGAGAAGTGGGAAGCGCCACTGATTCCCTGGTTTTCCATCAGAAGAGGGTAATGAGAATTGGCAAATTCACCGTGAGAAACCATTGAAGAACCTCCAAGGCTTTCACCCTGACTCAGTGAAATGATTGGATCCCAACCAGAAGCAAAGAAAGGATCTGATGCATTTGAAGGCTTGGTATACATGGATATTGAACTCATTGCCATTCCATCAACTTTGTCCGACAAGGGGTTTGTGTTCATCCGTGAAGATGGACAATTGATAAGGCTCTCATGCCTGTGCTTAAATCCCACATCATCATTATCACCACTAGCCATGCTCTAGATTCCCAAGCTAAAAACCAAAAATCTAAGGAAACTCAACCTATCTATAATTGCAAATTTGAAAATCAATCCCTACTCAACAGTTAAAGTAGACCTGGGCTAAGAATAGATATTTAACAGAAAGGAAGGAAGTAGCATCAAATTGGACTGAAAGTTGGTTTGACCAAAATTAGCTGGGGGATATCTTGCAGGACTGAACAAGGAACAAGTAACCTTGGCAGCTTTATAGAACTGAGAGGATGTTAAAGTAAAAGAAGCCTCTCATTGCAGCATCCTAGAGACACAAAGTAAAAGGAGAAATCCAATGCATCCAGGCACAAAATCTTACAACCTCTTCTTCGAAAAACCCTAGGATCAAGTCTACTCTGCCTGTAAGGCAAAAAAGAAAAATGCTTCTCACAGACAGGAAAGTGAACCTTTCAGAGCATAAAGTGGAGATAGACAAACGATTGCATTAGCTAAGTAACAGCTCACCAGTGTAACAAAAAATAAAGCAGATTCCCTTTTTCCCTTTTAGCTTAGAGAAGAACTATAATTTTTTCACTCTCAGACTCAATTGAACAACAATGTGATGAATTACGTTAAGCAGTCATGAATCTCTTCAACAACAACCCAATTCAACTTTGCACTCAAATGAATGTAGAATGAAAAATGGGGTTTAGGAGAAAAAGTCCAAAAGGAACGAAGTAACAGCAATGTTCAAGTTTTCAATCAAGACCCAACCCAGCAAAACAACCCTCCAAGAACCAAGAAAAGGAATTTGGTGAAACCCTTTTGAAATATTCTCAGATGGGTGTCCGGAAAAAGACCAAAAAAAGCATCAAATTCTAACTTGAATTATGCAAAGAACAGAAATGGGGCAGAGTCCCATCCACAGCCCCCTAAATTTGGGTGTTTGACAGTACCTCTAAAAGCATCAAATGCTAAGCTTAAATTCTACAAGAGGAAACCCAATTCACCAATTTGGAACTTGCATAAAACAGCAAAAGAAGCATCAAATTCCAACCTTTTATATTTACCCTCTCTAAAACACAAGAGAGCTGTAAGGCTAGAGAGAGAGTGAGTGTGTTTATAAGAAAGAAAGATAATAAAGATTGAAACTTTGCTTACCTGCCCAAGCTTACAGGTGACATGTAATGTATGTTTTTAAAAGACAGACTAACTACTGCCAACTGCTCTTGTTCCTAAATTATATATATTTATATTATTATTACAGTAACCCAAGCTAAGCCTCCCCTTCCTTTTTCCTCTGTAAATTTTTTAACTTTTTTATAATTTATTTATTTATGAACACTTTTTCCTTTTTCATATTTTACAATTTTAATCTCAGATGGAGATTGGAGAGGTTCTTCTCTTCAGGCCCAAGCTTGCTTGCTTCCTTCTTTGACATTATAATACTTTCTTTCTTTTATGTTTTTTTACTGACACATTTTGCCAACTATTCTAACAGACTTGTTTTTCTTTGCTGTTGCACACTTGTTTTGCTTTCTCTCTCTCACTGCCAACTAACCCTCTTCATTTCTTTTGAGAAACTCTCAAATTATTATACAACTAAGCTCCATCATTCTCCATGCACCCCCACCCTCCCTCCTCTTGCCCATCATTTGATTCACTTTTGGTCCCACCAAATCTCAAATCTCCCCCCTTCTTCACCATCCAATTCCAAACTGTGGGTTGGATTTAGATACTTGGATTATATTTGATATGCTATCCATCTCAATATATCTACATGTCCCTACTCCCTAGCCAAAGATGCCATTGTTTTTGCTTAATGTGACATGTGTCAATTCCTGATTGGACAACTCACACAAAAGATACTGTAACAATGGGAGCAGAGCATCAAATGATTTCCCATGGTTTTAACAGTATTATTTAATTGACTAATCAATTGATTAATACCTGCAGCCATCTTTTCCTTTTATTTTTAATTTGAGGAACATAAGGAATAATGGAATCTAATCATCAATTTTACCTTATTGTCCTGGTACGGGTTTCCAGCTGTAGCTGGCTTCCCTACTCAAAACAACACTCAACTCAACTCAACTAACCCACCTGGTCAAATCAGATTATCTTGGTCAACCTCAAGTCCTGGTTGTGATCTTGCTGGAAAAAGTTCATATAAATCAAGATTTAGTATATTGTATATTGTATTATCATATCATTGGCGAAATCAACGGGTAATTTGCCTTGAATTCTTAGAGGTCCTTAGCCCCATGACTATGGTGGAAGGAAGGAAGAAAACTCATATTCCAGTGTATTATTAATGGATTATTATTATAGTAAGGGAACGTTTTACATGAAATGGGCTATGATTTGATGATCTGATGATTTGATGTGATTTTTCCATACCGTGCGATGTGGAAAGGAGAGCCCACATCAAGGAGAAATGGGTAGTCAAAAATAGTATGGGGATGGTATGATTGAGATGGTGCACCTAACTTATCTATGTGGGTACTCACACCATATCATTCTTCTGTGGGGGCTGGCAAATAGCAATGAACTGGTAGATTTTATTTTGAGAAAAATTGCATAATTGGTCACCTTACCTTTTGTAAGTTTCTATTTTGATTTAAAAGTCACGATTTCATCACTTATATTTGTAAAATTGAATGTTCCGTTAATTCGATTAGTAAAAATATAATTACATGATGACATAGCATGAACACATCATCGACATGCTGTTTAATGAAACAATTGTGGAATTTTGATTAATTAGTATGTTTTTATTGACATTTTATCATTGTTTACTTTAGAGGAGGGGAAGCATGGCTCCTAAGCATGGCTCCTATGGGATGGTTTAGTGGCAGAAAGCTGAGTGTAAAATTCTTGTACCTTGTTATGGAATTCTCAGGATTTAAAAGAGAGTGAGGGACAATAAGCCCTTGATATCGATGACGTCCACCAAGAAACTTTTTTTTGTCAAAAAAAAAAGAGAAGCATGTAAAATATGAAATACCATGTTCTTTTTTCTTTTTTTCTTTTTTTTTTTTGAAGTTTAATCTTTCAAATAACAACTCTTTATGTCTCTCTTTTTTCGATGTTTTTCACATGTAATGAAAATTTTAGTCAAAAAATTTAGACGGAAAATGTTTTTATTATCGGACTTGCAAGTTTTTTCACTCGTAATATATTGACTTCACATCTTGAAAAGCCTCCTAATGTGCAACACATGTGAAACCTTTTAAATTGAAGGCAATTAGTGTTTATTCTTTTTGAAAATCACTACTTATAGAGTACAATACATATATAAATCACATTATTTTAGTGATTTTGATCATAATTTTTTTTGCCGGATTTTGATTATGATTCAAAGGTAAACAAACATGCATGCAACTTAGATTAAGCTGTTAGACTAGTTTGGCGTCTTATGCATCAAAATAAAACTGAATTGCAAAACACCGCCCCCTTTTACTAGTCATCGCCACCCATTGGACTATTTTGCCCTTTGTTTTATTTTCCATCAAACTTCAAACTTTTCAATTCTCATAAATTCTCTTAACCTTCAAATTTTCAAAACTCAATCATTCAAAATCATTCAAGTAAAACAACATCAAAACGCATGAACAAAGATTTTTCGGATTGAAAGTATGTTTTTTTGGAAAAAAAAAAAAGAAGTAAAAAACAAATATCTATTTATCATTAATCAAATATTAGAGTCCTCTTGCTAATATTGATATATCCATACCCATTTAAACTAAATGAATTGTCTACTACTTATTAAAGGACAAAAGGGAATTAAAAGAAAATCTAAAAAAAAACCTTTAAAGAAGAACAAGAAGAGAAAAAAAGGAAAAAAAAAAAAGATGAACAGAGCGGGTCGCGACCCGATTGCGACCCGGCCACGGCTTGGGTCGCGCGCGGTAGCGACCTTAAATGGTTCGGGTCGCGCGCGACCCGCCTCTATTCATCTTTTTTCTTTTTTTTCTTGTTCTTCTTTAAAGGTTTTTTTTAAAGATTTTCCTTTAATTTCTTTTTGTCCTTGTATTGGACAATTCATTTAGTTTAAATAGGTATGGATATATCAATATTAGCAGGATGACTTTAATATTTGATTAATGATAAATAGATATTTGTTTTTTTACTTTTTTTTAAAAAAAACATACTTTCAATCCGAAAATTCCTTTACCCATCCGAGATGTCGCTACTCCATGAATTTTGATGTTGTTTTATTTGAATGATTGAGATTTGAAGGTTGAGAGAATTTGAGAGAATTGAAAATTTTGAAGTTTGAAGAAAATGGCAAAATAGTCCAAAGGGGAGGCGGTGCCAAGTAAAAGGGAGCGGCATTTAGTCATTCCCAAATAAAAAGGTAGACAAACATGATTACTAAGTTTACATTGGTTGTTAAAGGTTAGAGACATCTTTAAGAGAAACCATTAATAAAGAGAATACCAAATCAAACTCATGTTTTTATTTCATTTTCAACATCTGAGACTGTCCAGATTGTTGAGATTGTCCAGATTTGAACTCTAATTATTGAAATTAAAAGTACAATACTCTATAATAGATTGTTTTATTATAGATTTCATGCTCATATTCTTAATTACATGATAATATAAATTAAATCTTATGTCATGAAATATAAATGGTAATAGAGTTAATCATATAGTTGGCTAAAGACTACTAATTTTTTCACCAAAAAAAAAAAAATAAAGACTACTAATTTACTTTGATGTATGCATTAGAGCATAATAACGGATTTGGCTCCTCTCCAGTCCTTAAAATGGACTGGAGAGGCCAGTCCATGATAGATGAGTGACACGTGTATTATACAAGATTTAAAGGTTGAGATTTATTTATTCATGAAAAAGGATTATAGAGGATAATTTTCTTTTCTCCCCATTCACCTGCAATTCCTATCCTGCTGCAATTTTCGCAATAACCAATCATTCCAAGAAAAACGTCAATTGCGATTTGCGAAAAGATGATTGATACTAATTTCTAGACGCATTGCATCACTCAAAAAATCAATTACCCAAATTGAGAAAAACCCCTAAAGCTCTAAATCTCAGAGAAAGAAAACAAAAGACCAGATAGAATAAAGGAGGTTAATAGAGCTATGGATAGAAAATACCTTCCGAGTAAATCACAGAAAAAGCCTGGGAAATAAGGAGACATGAATAAAGGAAGATCATGATCCCTTCTTTCCACAGGACATGTTGAGAAAAGGTTGAAAAACCAGAACAAAGGGCTCAGAATTCTGTTTGAGAGCAAATAAAATGATGAAGACGAATAAATCGAAAAAAGAAAAAAAAAAAGATGAGAATAAATGAGATCAGTAGCAACGAAACTTTGTCATTTCATTCTTAGGTTTCTTGTTTGCACACACAATCAGGTTTCATAATTGCAATTGCAAGAGAGCTCTAAGGAAGAAGAATATTCCACTACTGACCAATCTATGTTACTAAAATAATCCATACCGTTGAATTTTGCATATTACACATGTCACTCATCTATCATGGACTGGCCTCTCCAATCCATAGGGCTGGAGATGAGCCAAATTCCATAATAACAACGTAGAAGTTACTGGGAAGAAGGGATGCAATAAAACATCGGGTCCACATCAACCTTTTTTAACATTCAGAAATTGATAAAAGTTCAGGTGCGACCCATATTTTGACTGACATGAAAATTTCATATCAGCAAAAAATTTTGTGTTAATAGATCCGTTAGTCACTTGCACGCATATGACTGAATTCTATTACGGCAGTGGACAAAGTATTCTTATTTCATACTTTAGGGAGACAAAGTTGGACAAAATATAGATTAAGGGGCAAAGTGTCCCTTTGTGATACTTCAAAGGGGATTTTGGGTATTGAGCCAAAAGGTTAGGGAGTCGGAGTCTTTAAGAGAAATTAACAAATAGAATACCAAATCAAACTCATATATTTTTATTTCATTTTTAACATTTTAGATTGTCAAAATTTGAACTCTAATCATTGAAATTAAAAATACAATACTCTATAATAGATTATTTTACTATGGATTTCATGCTCATATTCTTAATTACATGGTAATATAAATTAAATCTTATGTCATAAAATATAAATGGTAATAGAGTTAATTATATAGTTGGCTAAAGGCTACTAATTTAATTTGATGTATGTATTAGAGCATAACAACGTAGAAGTTACTAGGAAGAAGGAAGGCAATAATTGATGCCAAAAAAAAGGAAGGCAATAATAAAGGGAAAATACAAAATAGCAAGTCCCTACATGGGATTTGATGATGATCTAATAAAAAATAATCAAAGATAATTCAAGGAAGTAACCGGTCACCAAAAAATCACTAATCAAACACCGACGGGTCAATTCATGGTACAGCTTAATTATTCTAATTCCTTATTAACTCATTTTTGATAGTTGCATGTGTTTAACATATATAATAGAACTTAATTAGTCTTAGTCCTCCAAAAAATAAGCCTTGATTCCATCATCAAACAACATTCTTAAAAACTTAATAAAATAAAAATGGTTACTTCCTTTGGGCCTTAGCCGAACAAAAGCGACCCCGCCATCACGCGTGCGGCTGCGGCATGCGCCGATCTCGCCCGACTTGGCTCGTGGCTCTCCGCCCCTTTGGCCAACTTTTGTTTGGCTTCCACCAAATTGTGGTCCTGCCTCTTTGCCTAATTAGCAATGATGAGAAAAATTCCTTAAGTGAAAGAATCTGATTAAAGATTTTTTTGCCTCACCTCATTTTCTCTCCCCTTTGGCTAATTTGCTTTACAATGTGTTTCACTCACTCTTTTTTGTCCAATAACATTTATACTTTCAAAGACTAGCTTTAAGCTTTTTTCATGATCTCTCTTCTTTACAAAAAGTTGCCACATCCTTCCTTTTTTTACCCTAATTATATACAAATACAAAGCTAATAAATTAAAATGAATTCTCTGTTTCTTGCAGTTTAGTGGACGGTTTAAGGTTAAAAAAAAAGTTATACTAAAAACATAGTACAACTCATCATGATTAAAAATAAACATAAGAAAGATTAAAAGCAAGTACCTTACACCAATTTCCTTTAATGATTTTACTTTAAAATGGTTCTTAATCAAAGAAGATATATTAGTTTACTATATGATTAATTAACTTTGGTTTTGCATGATGATGATGAGATTAAACATACATGGAATGTGAAATCTTTCATACCAATTCTCCAATGAAAGCATGCGCATAAGATAAGTAATGATTAATCAAATTTCATTGTTTTTTAAGCTTTTGGGATATTAAAGCAGCAGCTGTTTATAAGGAAACTGAAAACAATGATGCTTTCTTAATCGATGCAAACTCATGGAACCCATTGACGGCTAAACCCAAATAATAATAATCATTTCGAAGCCATTGATGTTTTCCACATAAAGAAGTTTTCAACCGTGTTTCACTGTTGAGATTAAAAATGGTGCAATCATAAAAAGTCTAGGAATAGAAAAAGCTTTAAAAAAAATTGTCACAAAAACAGTCTACAGGTCATTATCAAAAAGAGAAGCAAATCGCTATAACTATTACTCTTCTTGGACACATTTTCGACAGTGATCTCTTCTTTTTTTTAACTTTCCAATGTTTTAAAACAGGGCATGGATCTACTATTTGTAAAAGGGTAACTTTAGAAAGTAGAAACAATTACCCATTGTCAAAAATCTTGGTTCTGATCTGAACATAATCATAAGTTTGGTAATATATGTATAAAGAAGAAATGTAAGAGTTAATTAAGAAACATAATGATGAGTTTGAGAAGCTGGAAACGAATATATATATCAGCATTAAGATGTTGTAAATCTTTTGATTAGGTAGCCTTACAAGGACAGAAATAATTTCATGCATGTCTTGCAGTTTTATTATTCTTACCATAACTTTAATTAAAGCTCGATATAGGGTTCCAAACTTCCAATGAAATCAATTAATTCCATATATATTTTTAAAAAAAAAAAATCCAGATAACCTGAAACATCATTAATTCTGATATATATACTTTGGGTTTGCAATATAATTTCAATGTACTCCTTGTGTCGTATATAGCAGGTGATTATAATTGATTACTAGATTTCAGCTCAGCTCCTGGAGCCCTGCAAATTTGTACTTGAAGTTGCCAAATAATCAATAGCTAAGCGATTAGTTTGTTTCGGCATAATCATTAGTTTTGAAGTGCATGAAAAACTGATCAGAAATATTTTTATCACGATTGAATTGAATCCATACAAGATGTTGTTTTCCAGCATTAGTTGCGTGTGTATATATATCAATGAAAACAAATAAGAATTCCTAGGGAAGCTGAAAATACGGGTCATGTTCTAAGTCGCAGACGACCATGTTCATTGAAGTTTTCATTGAATTGAATCCTTGTGGTGCAGGGCAGGGCTTCGCAATTAATCTTGTCTGCAAAATTAGCAGCGTTCTGTTAATGTCATGGCCTCGTGCCTCGTTCTGGTGGGTGGCTGCAAAAGGAAAGCTCCGATTGTCACTTAATATAGCAAGTTTTGTTAGAAAATTTCTAAATTAAGAAAATATTGAAACAAGACTTTGAGGCGCCAAGTTTTCTCAAATACAATATTGCCTAACTATTTTAGACAAATCGTATTCCGATTTGGGATACAACAAAGCCACTTGAGAACATTCAGAGAGAAGTAGAATTATTGATCATGTCTCTTGAAATGTTAATGTGAAAGACTCCTTATATACTTGATCAACATACATGTCTTTTCATATAGACATAATTTTATGATCAATACATGTCTTTCCAAATAGACATAACTTTATGAATAATTATATCATAAAGATACCTTTTATAGACAAATAAGTCTTTTCATAATTGTTCAAAAGACAAATAAATCTCTTCATAATTGTTCACTTATGAACAAATACCTTCAACAAACATCAACATTCAAAAAATATCCAACAATCCCCCACTATTTTGGAATGTTGGTATTTTAAACTTTATCAATCCAAGTATTTACAAACTAATTCCGCCACTAGTTTGTTGACTTGAAAACCATAATTCACTTATAAGGATAGCGCATGCAAGAAGGATTCTTAAGAATTGGACATTCAATTAGTGTAAGCATTTCAGGACGCTAACGAAGTACATGGTGTCCGAAGATTGAACCATGACTCCTTTCGTCTAGGATCGGAAACACCACACACACTATACTTAACTTCTTCTAACCAAATTTCTCGTTTGCTCCTAGCACTATGACTGGCCCTGTGCTAGCGGTCCATTTTCTATGAATATGTACAAGAATAAAACCCTTTCATACTCTTGTTGAAGCGGCATCACTTCATATTCATATAGGTGGAGTCACTTGTTGTTTATTTATTCCTAACAACCTCTTATAGCTCCATTAAGAGTTTAATAACTCATCCTCTCTTATCACATTAGTACTAACAACTTTTATTCAGTATGGGACATAGTTAGCACTTTGAAACAGACATGCCAATAACTTGTTATTACCACATTGAACCTCAGTCTATAACCGATTTGGTCAAGCGAGGTTGGGTTCCCATCATTGGTGTCTAAGGGTTATATTTTAATCTCATACTACTTGTAGTATCCCACACTTTATCTCTAGGCAATGCCTTAGTTAACGGATCCAATAAATTCTTTTCTAACTTTATGTAGGAGATAGTAACCATTCCATTAGAGATTTAATCTCTAACACAATCATATGGATTTTTCAATCCCAAACTTTCTACATTTATGCATATTACTAATATGCTTTAAATATTCATGATCCAAGGAAATAGTTGGCATTGGTTGTGACCACAACACTATACTCATTGTTTACTTTCAATCAATCTATTTCCTTAATCATATCCATCAAAATTTTCTTGTAGTATAAATGGATAATTTCCAAGAAATATACAAAGTCATTTAGTCCTTTTAGTTAAAGTAGGACTTTCCAATGACTTTCATCAATAAATTGTACTACACTCTCTTTGTATAATTTACATAAAGTAAGATTATACCAACTCTTATTACATCATAGTGATATAACTTTTTGTTTCTCTAAGAAACCAACATATATCTCTTTGTTTCTTTAAGAAACCAACACACCCCCACTAGGTGAAATCACACATCCATTCATCAAAGGATGTCTCTTTATTTCAATAATTAAGATCATCACAATAAAAATTGAATCCAAGTAGCCATAAATGAAAAACTATATTGATCGCTACCATTTGAGACCCATTTTATACCTCAATTGTATAAAGATCATGGTCTTAAAATAAAAAAATCTCAATTTATATGAGGTTGTACGCTAATAATTCATTTTATGATAAAATAATCATAACTCCCATATAACACAATGCTAAGCTTGTGTCCAATCATGAACTTGTGAAACAAATAAATCACTTGTATATGGATAATTTCCATCACCATCATAATTCATGCTTCTAGGAATAATTATAAATTTCATATCACAAATTGCTATAAAGCTTGTGCTCACGATTTGCATGAATTAATTCTCAAAGTCATTTTGACAAATAGAAATTATATAACTTCTTTAATCAATTTGAAGTTATCTCATAACATGTTTATTTCTTATAAAAATAATAGAAATAAACATTAGATATAAATTATATAAAATGAACTTATATATATCTCATTGATACAACACAAGCATGCACCAAAAAGTGTTGCTTACTTCCTTCAATCTTCAAATCCAAAATTTCATGCTTCTTTTCGGTTTAATAATCATGTCTCCATTATTTTCATTTGATTTAAAAATAACCATGATTCTATCGAAATAATCAAGGATTAATAATATCCATCAATTGCCAATATGCAATAAATAATTTTAGAACTCATAACTTATCAATTTCATGATCAAGAATGGAGAAACTTGCATAAAATAGCAAAAATTCAATTAACAAGTATTAAAGGAGAAACTTATCTCTTCCACCGATCAATTAATTCTTCATGATTATCAATGATTTTCTTGCTTGTGTTCATCAATAATTTCCTTAGAAGAGTGACTTCGAATCATGCCCTCAAAGCCGTTTCATTGGTTGAAGGAATATTGTATTTGAATTGTTAAAAAAATTCTAAATTAAGAAAATATTGAAACAAGACTTTGAGGCGTCAAGTTTTCTCAAATACAATATTACCTAATATTTTAGACAAGTCGTATTTGGGATACAATAAAGCCACTTGAGAACATTCAGAGAGAAATAGAATTATTGGTTATGTCTCTTGAAATGTTTATATGAGAGCCTCCTTATATACTTGATCAACATACATGTCTTTTCATATAGACATAACTTTATAATCAATACATGTCTTTCCAAATAGACATAACTTTATGAATAATTATATCATAAAGATACCTTTTATAAACAAATAAGTCTCTTCATAATTGTTCACTTATCAACAAATGCCTTCAACAAACATCAACATTCAAAAGATATCCAACAAGTTTTCCCTTTGGAGTTGGTGAAATTATTGCCCAAGTCAATAAAAAATAGGATTATCATCTTATAAATTAACTTACCCTTTTTATTTGTTAATAGCAACAAGGTTCACTTGACAAACAAAACCAATAGAATTTTTCATTAACATACTGATCTTGCTAACTCAAATTACAAAATAATAACATACTAAAGGAACCTACATTGTAAAGGTAAGCAAAACCAGAACAGAAATAAAACGAGCTACAATTCACAACTCCTACAAATAAATGTAACACCATAGCCGCACTGATCAAACAAGGCAAAGAATTACCCATACTTAATTATCTTGATTTTCAACTTTCTCCCATCCATCAATCCCAAATTAATTCTTTTAAGAAGCAAAAAAAAACATCACAGCAACGCCCAAATGGTAAAAAAAAAAAAGCAATAGAAATAGTCGAATTGAAGTGTAAATTTTAGATTTCACATCCAAGATTAGATAATCTTTAAAAAGTGTTATCACAACCAGGGGCGGATCCTCCTTGTGGCTTGGGGGGGCCTTGGCCCCCCCAAAATTGGAAAATTTGCTCCTTTATCTCTGTACATTTCTATATATTTCTATATAAATTTATTAAAATTCTTAAATTGGCCCCCCCAAAATAATTTTATTCAAATTGGCCCCCCCAATGCCACTTGTCAAGATCCGCCCTGATCACAACTCACAACATGTATATTTTTCTATATAAAAAAAAGTGTCACAACTCACAACACGCATATTTTTCTTACTCGAGTTTTGAGATGAAGATAAAATTAAAATTTAGACAACGTTGTATGTCTATTTTGAGATGGTTTAAGAAGTAATGTCTCTTATTAGTTATTCCTATTAAGTAGTATCGTCCAATCCTACCAACACAACCTATCTCTCGATAAAATTTTATTGTTGGAAAGATATAATTTATACCGATTAAAGAAAAATCTATATTTGATGTAAAAGGAAAAAAAAAAAGGAGAAGAAGAAAATTCTATATGAATATGTTTGAATGAAATTAGATACTAATGAATTGCTGCATAATTCAATTCAAACTCACCACCTTCATGGCCCAAAACACGAACCTGTATTATTAGAGAATAATGTGTACCTAATAAGAAAATCTCAAATGGGCTGGATCTATGGATTCTCTTTGGACAAAAAACGGTTGGGGGCCTATCTTATTGGAACAATAGACTAAGATTGTCTCAAGAATCAAATCCCAATTCAAGCTTTTCTGGTTATTTCCATGGGAATGAAGTGTGAAACATCGCCCAAGCAGATTACAAGAAAGAAGAAGAAGAAGTTTGAAACTTGGCACGCCCAACATTAAGCAAAGTGATTGGTGGTGGTGCTTCATTTTTTTTCACTAGAGAGTTAAAGAGTTTTAATCTACCTATGTCTAAATTAAAAAAAGTAAAGAAGTTTGAAACTTCGGAAAGAAAACAAACAAATGGTCCATTTCTACTTTGTGTATTGCCTCCATTTGTTTCAAGTTTCCGTTTAGAGCTGCCTTGCAGTATAAAGTGGAACGTTGTCGCACCAGCAAAAGGAAATTATTGTACCAAAACTTTAAATGCAGGAAAGTATAATTGACATAACAATGTCTTTCATATTTTTTGACAATGCCCTCTCATAGAGGGAAGAATTTCATTAATGTTTAAGAGTTAGCACAATATATCTCAGTTTCCACCATGATCACACAGTTTCAGAGCATAATTAAAACTTAAACATAACCCAATTTCAATAAGGTTATAGCCCACAATTATTACATAATTTGTACGGATAAAATCAAAAGGGCAAAAAGTATGTTAAAGCCTAAAGGGAACTCCAAGTTGCTAATAAAGTGAGCAATCAAGACAATCAGAATCCTAATTACAGTGGCATTAGATTGTGACAATACTAAAAGAAAGGAGAAAATTAAGCCTTTGGGCAGGCTGACCTTGGGACCAACTTGGTCAAATCATTTAAAGCCAAAACTGGACCCAAAGAAACATATATACATATATAGTACTAAGCAATAACAATGGGCAAGTGCCATGGCATGGCATCATGGAAATTGACAGGTTTGCATCAATCTTATTATTAGCCCCATGCTTTTATTCATTGGAAAGTGAACACACTCTGATACAAACACATTCAATATAGCAACTATGACTCAACATTGTGTGCCTGCAACCATTGTGGTCCTCAGCTCATCACCATGATAAAAGCCAATGTAGTTTAATTACCTAATTTTATGATGGAAACCAAGATTTCCCATCTGTCATTTTTTAACATGAGAGCAATAATTGTTTAGTTAGGTATTAATTGTGCAATTATTTTGCCTTTTAGGTGACCACCCCCTGGTTTACTACACATTGAATCAAGGCAATAAACAAATTAGCCATTGCTGCAGCTTCACAAATCTAATATCTACCTTGTTCAAATATGATAGGCGCCGGGAGATTTGGGTCCAAACGCAACTCAATTCCGAATTAATCAGGGTCCAATGCGACTACGGGTTAAAAGCTGTGATAATAAGAACAGAGGAGATAGATATTCATATTGATGCTGAAAATGTATGAAAATGAAACAGGCCATTTGGAGACAAATATAAAAGCAAGAAACAGGCCATTTATTAAAAGAAAAAAAGTTGAAGCTAAAGCAAAACCATTACTCGAATTGGACCAACACTGGGCTTATGGAGTTTGGTTATACATAGAAAGGCGAAGACCCAAAGCTTTGAAAAACAGAAGGGTGGGCCTTAAGATGAAAAAAAAAGAAAGAAAGGAAAAAGGCCTAAAAACAAAGTTTTATGATCGATTAATAAGAATCAAGAATGGGCCCAAAAAGGAAAAAGAAAAGCAAATGGGTGGGTGATGAAAAAATCTGGTAGTACATACAAGAAAGTAACGGAACGACTGGCAAGATTCTGTGCGTGATCTTCTACGGAGTACGGGGCCTAAAAAGAAACAGTAGGGGGAAGTGTATAGACTGGGAGCCTGGACTGGACGGAAGTCAGGTCAAAAGAAAAGACAATTTTAGAGACAAGACTCACGGCGGTTACGGCGGTGCAGTCAGAAGAGACGGCTGTGGCAATGCCACGTGGCCATCAGCCACCTGCACGCAATTAATCTTCTGAAAGCCAGGGATCACGAGGCAGAAATACAAATACAAATACTCTCTATGGCTATGGCTATGGCTACCAAAGTTGGACCAAAGATACTCACTTGGATTCGGGACGTTGACAGGTCCAACCCCTTTTCTTTCTTTTTCCCCTTTATTTATTTCAATCTTCAGTCCTTGTGTTCTTAATTATACTAAAAATAAGAATTAAATTATTTCCACAGTTAAGTCCATAGAGTCAGAAACTCAGTACTCAGAAAGAAAATTTTGTAGATGTAGATAGCGCTATGCCCCAGAAACTGCTTGCTTATCTGTACGGACCGTCATTTTATCATCATTATCGATTTTCTTAAACTCAATGGTTAATCCTCCCCTATCCACTAATCAGATTAGTAATTACCTTGGGCCTCAAGAAATTTGAAATCTAGTCACGTTAGATTCTATTCTATAGGGAAAAAAAGCTCATACAACACATGTTTTTAACATTTACAGTATTCAAATTTGAAACTTTATAATATTGAGTTTTTTTACTCAACTCGATATGTGGTGGTACCTAATGGTAAATAATGTTTTTTCTTTTTAGTTTCCTACTCGGTATTCAGAGTTTTCTCTAATTAATCTAGATTTAATTCGGATTGTGTTTGCACACCTAGATTTAGTGGGAGATTCTACCAACAGGAATAATTGCTTACATAAGGTCTCAAAGATGAGACATGTTTAAACTGGAACGAACCATTACCACTTGATTCAAACCCGCGTTGGTAGATGCTAAATAATGTTCAGCCTTAGGGAAAGATCGGGTAAGAAGGTAATGGATTGATTTTGAATGCGAAAAGGGTGGGTGGGTGCATATGTACGAAGAAAAAAGTCTGGGGGAGGGGCCGAGGGGTCTTAATTTTGCAATGCATGGTGGAAGAGACAGGTCGGAACAGCGATGGAAAGAGACAAAAATATTTTCTAACACAGTGGACAGGCAGCAAACGAGATACGAGTGAATGCAATGAATGAGGATCAATGACAGACAAAATATGTAACATATACTACTTATAAGATTGCAGTAAATGCCAGAATCCTGAGACGCTAACCATGTCTGCTGAATGAGCCGGGGGCCCTATGCCAATTGCTATTTGTTACATCTCTTTCTCACATCTATAAATTTTGTTGATTTGAAACAAGAAACACCCAAATTTCAAAACTTGAAAATATGAACAAAACTTGAAAGCTTTGGGGCCAATGTGACAATGTTGCATCAATGACACTTTTATGTAACATTGCCATGTTAGGTGAAGTTTCATCTACCCGATTCTGAAATCGGTCCCTATTAATTTCAATACTTTGAATGTCCTGGAAAAAAATTGGCTTGTCTAATCAAAATGTCGGTAAATTTCGTCACCTGAGCAAGAAAACAGAACGGGAGAAAGAAAACATGGGAAAAGTCACGGAAACTCTTTCAATTTTGTTTGTTCCGGTTCTTTTTTGTAGATATGAAATTTCGTCTCATGATGTCCTTCCCCAAGTTCACATGAAAATCTCTAAAATGAAGGACAAGTCCTAATCACAGGGCAGGGTAACGGGTGGAGAAAAGAGCCACTAGTTATTAAGGTCTCCCTGGAAGAAACAAGACTCCCTTATACAGGACAATCCCATATCCTTTCCCTATCAAAAAATATTGGACAAATCCATGCACTAATAACCTGAAATTGGGTCACTTTTTCCCCGGTGAGCTGTTGGTCACGTATTATTATCAAAAGGAATAAGGGTTGGGGTCCCTTAACAATGTATTATGGGACCATTTTCTTTGTACGTACCTAACACTAGATTTCAGCTTTGTCTAAATATAAGTTTTGGACTGTTCAGAATTATGTACAAATATGGTGACAATTTGACACTGCTATCTGCTTTGGTCCTTCCATTTTGAATGCTTGAAGACAGGGTTCAAAGAATTAAAGCTCTTAGCCAGAGAGGTTCAAAGACAAATCTAATAAACTGATCAATGTTTGTTTCACCTTGTCAATTAAGGCCCCCTTGGGTTATAACTCTCATGAGTTTAAGTGTTTAATTAAGCTAGCTTTTTACTGAGGGTTTTTTTTTTGGGGGTGAGAAAGCGAGCAGTAGTATTAACTTAAAATAAGTTTTAGGAAGGAAACTCCCATACAGTCCATGACTATTAAGTTGAAAATAAAGTCAGGTAAAACAGAAATAAAAAGAAGGATAAAACATAATATTCATTGTTAAAACTTAAAAGGCATGCTCGCTGTTATAATTAGCCATTCGATCCGCAGTTTGATTGGTCTCCATGTATGAGTGTTTTAGCGTAAAGTTCAAAAATTTTGTTTTAGTGACCTGCAATCATCAATTAAGTTCCCCAGAGGTTGGAAACTTGTATCAGCATCATTAAACAGAGAAATGATGTAACAATAAAGGTTTGGATGTGATACGATTTGTCTTACGTGAATTAGAAGAAATGACTTATTTTCACTGGTAAATTCCGTATGTCGTGAGTAGTCACGCGTTCTGAGCTTGAATTGTTGCTTATCTAACAATCAGAATTGCTTTTTATATCATCGGAACCAATGGCACAAAATTATCAAAAGGAGCTTAATCAAAGAATGAATGAAAAGGTTTTTAACAGGCAATCCTATTTAAGAGATGAACAAGAAAAGGGAAATTATTGTCCATGCATTTCAAATTATTAGAAATCCCCCCATGATTTTGGCCTACTAAACAGAAAAATCAACACATTGAAAGATTGAATCTTGAAATAATGATGATGATTAAGCAACTATATGATCCAGCTCGTGTGCAACTAGGAGGATCAAACTCCCGCCTCCCATTACTTTTCCAATGCCATGTCCTACACCATAAAAAAAGCTTTGTTTTCACCACTCCACAAGCAGCTGTCAACAACAAGAAGCAAATATGTAATCATAATTGTTGACCAAACTCAAAGGAGAGGGGATCTGAACTTTGAAGAAAAACTCATTTCAATTTCAGTGGTTTTACTTTTTTGTTGTTAAAAATGAGAAGTACCTGTTTACTTTGCTAGCTTTTTTCTCCACAAACAATACCAATCTTTTTGACCATCAATCGATCGTTCCCCTACTTTGTGACCTTTTTCTTTGTTATGGTTTGTTAGCATGTTCCTCCACTTTATGTATATGCCTCTTCCTTTCTTTTTTCATTGTCTAATCAATGTTGATTTTTATTTAATTCCTCTTGACATTTTTATCCCTTTTCTTCCATAAAGTAGTCTGATTTTTTTCTTTCTTGATGGCAATGCTGTGGCCTGTAGGGCATCTTTGCATGACAACCCAAATTCGCAAAATCACGAATCATTTGACAAAATATACTATCAATTTGTGGCAATTACATTAACCAACTGGCACTAACCTAAAGTTCCTTGTACACAGTAATTATCAATGATTTCTACATTATTGAGGACATTTCTTAGCTGCATTTCATTGGGATTTTTTTAGTAATAGTAAACTACTACTCCTAGTAGTAATTCAATTTTTGAGTAGATTTTTTATATCTTCACTAATTCAGAGTCGAAACTAACAATTTCGATTAATTCAATACTGAAACACATTGAATTAATGATCTTGATGAATTTAGAGTCAAGTCACATCAGATTACAAATGAAATCAAATTCTTTCTACACAATCTAGTAATTAGTGTTAGTGATTTTGTGAAGATGAGTCATCCATGAGCCACATTACATGTTTAATGACACGACATATCTCTTTTAATGGAGTTAATAATAGAAGGTAATAACTGATTTCGCATGTTGTCTTAAGTGTGGACATTTTTATGAGTTAAATAACGAAAACACAGTTGATTTACACACTCCAGCTTTTGCGGCACATATTCCTCGCTGTCATCCTATCAGAGTTTAAACTCCATTTTCATAATTCACAATGTCAAAGATTGCAATCCACCTCAGACATGCAAGTGAAATTACTTGCTGCAGTGTCCACACGAGGAAGAAGGATTTTTTTTTTTTTTTTTTACAAAATCAATTATATCTCTTTTTAGTGTCCACACCAAGACATGGAATCACTTTATCTCTTGTGTTTACATCAAAGGAATTATAGAAAACAAAAGCAGCCAAAGGGATTTTTTAGCCATAATGTCTTTAAGTCCCTTTACAAGGTTGATTTAATAGTGGCATAGTAGCAGACAAAGTCCTAACTAATTATGACTATTAAATCCTATAATATTAAGCAACAGCTTAAAGTTTTTCCTGTTGAGAATCTCTTTTTAGCCACCCTTTTTGTAAATAATGAATGAAGTGGAATGTCTGTTTCCTTTGAGGAAAGCTGAGATAAGGGAGGGAAAAAAAAAGAAAAGAAAAGATGGGATTTGTAATGATTGTGCCAATGCAGATTTGAGGAACAAAACTTGGGGAATGATTTGAGATTTTTTTGGTCAAATTTGAGCTCCCTTTTGCATTATTGGGAAACATTGAGCTGGTTTTTGTACTTAGCAGCAACTATTTCAAAAGTTGGAAAGCTTAAACAAAGCAAAGATTTCAATCATATATAAGTAAATAACAGTAATTGCAATATTGACAACATCATTTCCATTGAATTTAATCATTAGAAACCTCTTTTTTTCTCTTTAATAATCCTTTCCCTCCATTTTGTAAAATTCTTCATTCCAATATGAGAGCCAAAAGGTACAGCTTGTGTTGTGAAGGAAAATAAAAAGGTTTTCTTACACTTTGGTTACAGACAGATTACTGGCTCCCACCCTTGTCTTTTCTTTCATTAATCCCAAATTTTCCTTCCCACTAACTGCACCTAAAAAAGACATAATCAAAATCTTACTTTTCCCCTAACTCCACCGATTTCTTCTTAACTTTTCCTTTTTTTCTTCCTCATGCAAAACTTTCACATGTTTTTTTCATTCAACAGGAGGAAAATAAGGGTTTAGGTATCATTCCAGGCAGCAAAAACAGGCAAGTGAGCCATTGAGATAGCAGCAGCAGGCCTAAGTTGAGCTGATGGGAACCAACTAACACCATTAGTGGGACTAATGAACTTTGATGCCAATGGAGGCTTAGCAAAATGCATGGTGGATCCTGTTTTATCAGGGCTGCCTTCTCTCGAGTTGTTTAAACTCGTAACCAATGAAGAAGGGTTGGAATAATGAGTCCCTAGCTTTGTTGTTGATTCCTCCACCAATGGCTGGCTTGAGTTCACTGAATCAACTCCAATGAGGTCCTGAAGGGCCATTGAAAAAGACGGGTTTCGATAATTTCCACCATTGCTCATGGATTTCTGATCAAGTGACTCAACAGCACCGCCATTTTGTTGCTGCTGTGGTGATTGATATAAGGCCATTTTCCAGTCAGAACCACTCACGTTGCTTATTTCAGGCTGCTGGATTGTTTCTCCATTGGTTAGAGTAGGTGCATTGTAATCATTGGCCTCATTGTTCGAATCAGTCTCCTTGTTTCGCCTTGCTAGCTCTCCGGCTAGCAGAGTATTGCTAGCCATGATCCTTTCGACATCATATCTTGTAATGTCAAAGTTGGTGACAGCATTTACACCCCGAAATTTTATAGCAGCAATGTCATATGCTTCAGCTGCTTCCTCTTGGGTGCCTGAAATGAAGCTAGAATCATTAATTTACCCAAAAAAAAATTTAAACTTTTAATTAAGCATTTTTGGGGTTGAAAAATTCTTTTCATTCCCCATCTTTTTTAATAAATGGACAGAGAAAGACAGCCTTAGAAAAAGCTCATTGCGACTGAAACCAGAAAATGTGCAGTTTTTAAAGCAACTGTCATCAGCCTTATAAAAGCATATCACTATTCTCTAGTGGAAAGAAAACAGCAGAGTTGTCATAAAAATATAAGCACTTTAAAAGCTCTTTATGAAATGAAAGAACCAATACATTAGAACTAGGAATGAAAGATAGCAAAGAAAAAGAAAAATCCAAACGCATTCAAGAAATAATTGTTTGGAAGAGAATTATAACAATTTGAGAACTTACTAAATGTTCCAAGATAAAGGTCCTTGTTTCCTGCTACCCTGCCAATGCGAGCTTGCCATCTTCCATGCTGATGATGTCTATAAAATTTAATAATATAAATCAGTAAATGAGTGAATGATCCAAAATAAAAAAATGAAAACCAAAATGATGAGATTTAATAATGGTCATAAAAAGTAATGCAAACCTTGTTACTCCTCTGTACATTGAGGCCCCTCTGGAGAACCCACTACTTTTCCTGAGGAATGCATTAGCTTATCAGCAAAATATAGTAGGAAAAAAAAAAGCAATGTAGTATTAGAAATGCAGAATCTAAATCAAAGCCAACCTTCTTAGATGAGCAACATATTCCTGACGGCTCATGTTTTTCATTTCTTCAAGTTCATCTCGGTAATTTTCAAGCTGTACTCAAGAGGGGTAAAAAAATGGTCTTCATTAAATTTTGGTCATTTAGAGCAACTGAAATGATCAATAATTTGGCAATGATTCAACTTACCGGAAAATTTATGTGGGTTGAAGGTCCCCAGTACTTGAGAGCTGCAAGATCATAAGCTCTGGCAGCTTTTTCTTCCATGTCATAACCCCCTGCAATTCATTTACAAAATAGGTTAATAAAATAGATTGATAAATCAAGATTATTAACAAAACGGTGTGATTAAGAGAAATGCTTACCAAGATAAACTGAAAAAATGGTGTTGAGTTGATAGAAATGGCATCCACAAGTATGACGAACATGACAAGAAGGAATTAATAACACAAGTCAGGTCATTAAGACAGATGGACCAAGAATTGCAGTCAAAAGAAGGAATACTTCCAAACAAATACTGTAAATGTGTTTTGGGTTTTTGCTTTTGACACAAACCTTGCCTCCCTTTCCTGGTTTGCCCTTCCTTCTTACAACTGTTATCCCAAAGATGAGCTTCATATCTACCGGTCCATCTATGTCTGGGGGAAGAACAAAGTTTCCAAAATGAAAAACATGACATTTCAATTTCATAATAGAATAATATAATAATAATAATAAACAGTGAAAACACATGCAGTAAGGAAAAAACAGTTAAGAAACAATGTGAACATAAACCGAGATTACTGCAAATGTAATGAACGAACAGTTTGAAACTGACCTGGTAACACCTCTATACTGGGAAGTTCTTTGTCCAAAGGTGTCAATGGACTTCCTATGAACAGGTTGCTTCTGCCCCACTTTTCCTGCTCCTCTCTTCTTTGTTTCAATGGCTACACATTCAGTAGCACTGGGTGAGATCTGTCTTGGAGCTGTAACGCAACTGGATTGGGAACCAGGGCTCATAGACAAACTCAAAGACTGTAAATCCCCACAACCCATTGTTCCAACTGAACCCGAAGCCGCCGCTCCATCATCTTCCATGCCACCAGTCATAGGCTGTTCCAGTGAACTATGGGTTGAGTAGTGTCTAGCCACCCAGTTCTTAAAACAAGGCATTGCTTCTTCTCCTATTTGAGGAATCTGGGAGTTACAGTCGGCTGAAAGTTGGGCATCCTTGGTTTCTTCCTCCAATGTTGACGGATACAGGGTTTGGCAGGCCAGTCCGGAATAGAAAGGGTGTGTTTGGCTGAACGGTTCTTGAAGAAGGTCCAGAGAGTGTTGCCTGTTTGTTTCCTGGTCTGCATTTTGATGGTGGTAATACATGCTGTCTAAGCTTAAAGCCATTGTTTCTCTTTCTTGGCTTCCATATTGATGAGTTTCCATAGTTGCACCACCAAGGAAATCTTCAAGTTTTGGAGATGAAGTGGGAACAATCCCTTTAAACACAGAAAAACCAAAGTAAGAACCCAGAAAGTGATTAATAGCAAAACATGCAAATAAAAAAAAGGCGAAGCAAAAAAACCTTCAGATTGTGATCTACTGAGAGCTTCCATGATACATAAAGACCCATCAGACTTAAGAGGCATAACCGACAAAGGAGAGGTAAAGGCTCCATTTTCAGCAACCCCATAGCAGATTCCAGAGGCATTGAGGTGAGGAGAGAGGTAAAAGCTTGTAGGAAGAGCATTAGAAACAGTAACAGAAGAAGCAGCAGAAGCAGAAGGTTGAGTATGGTGATGATGATACTGATGATGATGGCGGTGTTGAGGATGATCAGTAGCAACCTCCATTTTCATGTGGGGTGAAAGGGAGAAACCCAACCAGTTACTATTATTACTCTCGTTCAAAGTCTTCATCTTCTTTCTTTGCTCTTTTGGGTTTTTTTTTTTATTTTAATAACTCGGAAGTGTTTTAAAGCAGTTATATATACCCAGCTACTGGAAGAAGCAAAGGGAAGTCAATCATTGAAGCGAAAATAAACTAATCATACCGAAATCTCTTTGCTTCAAACTTGGTAGTATTTTTGTTGTCTAGTAAGCAGAGAAACTCATTGCAAGAACATTTTCAATGGCCCAGAAACTCTTTAATCTATGTATGTAAGTATTGTATTCTCTCTCTTCTCTCACTCTGTCTCTCTCGCTCTAAAGAGAACAAAACTGGTCTCTTTAAACTAAACAAAAAGAATGAATTCAAGCAAGCAATGCTGGGGGGGCGCCCCCTCTTCATTCCATAGGGATCTGTGTATAATGAGAAAGACCACGTCTCTCCTCTCCTTTTGCTTTTCCTTTCTCACTTCTCTCTTTTTCTACTATTCTTTTTTTTTTCCTATAATATAAATATATTTTTTCAAGCTCCCCCTTAAAACCCTACAAAAATCCCACATACAAACATAACACGAAAAACCCTTTTTGTTTTTGCATCATCAAAACGCCTTCCAAGCCAAACCTTCATATATATAAACAAAGAAAACTTGTTGGCTAAAAAACCCAGAAATACTAAAGAGCAACTTTAATTCTCTCTCTCATGAATGAGAATGACAAAAGCAGCAGAAGAAAAGAAGCTAGTAATACAAGTTTAGACAGTTGAGTTGAATCTAGTGGGTAAGAGAGAGCCAATAGGGAGAAGGGAGGTCAGGGTCAGCTGGTCAGGACTCGGGGCAGAATAACCAAAACTGGTTTGCTTTAAATTTACAGTCACAGGGGCCTTAGATAGATTTGACGGGCAGGACACTGCCCCTCCAGTCACTTCATACAGTACACCCCCTTTCACCTCTCTGCCACTCTGCTAACTCTTTACAGGCATCCTAGCCTTTTTTTTCTTTTTCAATTTTTTTTTGTTTCCCCTCTTAACTTAAATATTGCTCCAATTTGGTTCACAGCTTTCATTTCAAAACAAAATATTAATAATAAATAAATTGAGTAAAAGCTAACAGTAAGATTGGGAAGATTTCATGTTGTATATCTTAGTATTTATTTTTAATTATTATGACTGTGACAATGAAAATGGTGACAGGCTAATATCAACCGTAGATTATGATAAAGAAAGGTTGTATTGGGGTGGGTCATCTGATGTGACCTCTGCTGAACTTGTGCTTTATTCATCTGACACTAATGTAACTTGGCTGTGATCCTCAACTCTGATTGCTATAGGGTAACAGAATACCATTTCTTTTTTATATTTGAAAACTTATGACAAAAGAATATAAAGGGAAAAAAAAAAGATTCAAAAGAAATGAGTTCAATGCCCTTGGTGTGGTTTATTGACAGAAAGTCGTGTGTTAGTCATTGATTAGGAGTTTAAGTAAATGTTATTTATCCTCACACTTTGTTTTTTTAACATGACCTTTATGTTAAGAACCATTTTTAACACGATCCACTACTGCCTATAGGTGTGGAGTGGAGGAAATTAAACCTTTCGTCGCGACATTAAACCTCTGAAGTCGTTAATGCACACCAAGAAATCCTTTTTTACTTAAAAAAACATGAGTTCAATGATTTTTAAAAAGATTTTATTTTCGAGTCTTTTGAATAAAGTGAATATATACGTTAAATAATTAACAAAGTTTTCTTTTAACTAGAGTTCAATGTAAATCTAATGAATAGAGTGAATATATGCATTGCGAGGGCTTCTTCTCAATTAGAGTTCGACGTAATTCAATTTTAAATTAATTAAGTTTTAATGGGATTGCATGATATGATATCGAAAAATTCTTTAAAAAATTAGCAAGAGAAGAAGCATGTGGTCATTTCATCCTATATATATAGTGATTTCTTTATTTATTTTGCAGAAAAAACCCTACTTAAAAAAAAAAAAACAATAGGCTTTTCCTATTGATACACATAGAAAAACAGTCGGAAGGATTAAATAATGCTCAACAAACCTGAAAGACCAAAATCCACAACAGATTGAACGTACCAACTTGGCCCGCCGTTGCTTTATCCACTGAACATGAAAATTAAATTTAACAACAGAAACACAAAAACGAAAGCCCTGCCATAAGCGCGTGAACATGTTCCCACAAAATTGCCTCAGGCTGAGACCCATTTTCATTTCTAGTATGTACCTAAGTACTCGACTATGATTAAAAGTTTGATTTTTAAAGAAAAAGTTCAAAATATCAATTATATAATACAGTATTTCACTATTCTGAGTATTTATTTACCTGTATATAAGACATTTAAAAGTTAAAAATGATTAAAAATGTGTATATAGATTAGTATTTTTCATTGATATATGAACTTGTAAACTAGTATACTTCTAAAATCCCCAGCTGATCTTGGAAGCGCGTGGAATATGAGTTTGTTCTTTTTTTGTGTGTGTGTGTTATTTGGATTTTAAGAAAATTGTAGTATAGTCAACACCTGCTTCCAGACAAAAAGTGGGAAGTGGGTCTGTAATGAACTTGAAATATTCCAGGAATGATGAGCAAAGGGTCCCAAAAAAGAAAACCAATCCCCTTTTTTTAAGATACAAAACCCTATTTTATTTCTTAATTATCTAACTGTAATCTTTTTACTTACTTTTCTTTTTCATTTTCATTTTAAATTCATGTTTTCTGTAGAATGTACACACTGATACATGCATTTCTGTGTGGAGATGCCATTTTTTTGCTCTTTTTTTCTTAGTGCCAATGTTTTCCTTTGCAAATAATCATGTGGATTACGCAAATTTAAACAATATTATCCATGACTTTAGTGTTTTTATGGTGGCTTATGACTTATTAGGCATAGAGCACATAATCAAAGACAGACTGGGTTGCTACAACTGGAGGGCAGATCATAAATGTTCCTACTTGTATTTGATACTCTGTATATTGTTGTTTTTTTGCATTTTTAATCAATGGGTTATTCTTAATTTCTTACTTTTTGGTGGTCAACTTTACCTTTTATCTCTTTCCTTTTGTTTTTTAATTGCATTGCAAAGTGACAAGGAAAATGCAAAGTAGAGTATAACATTTTATTTTCTTGTGAATGTTCTTTTAAATCTGGGTTTGTCATTTGGTGAGGTTTTTGTTTCTTTTTATATAAGTGGGGGAGTCTTATTGCATTGCATGGAAATATGCATGAAGGGTAATCATGGAGACAGATTTTCAAATGAAAATGATTTGGTTTTGAACCTTCAAAGTAGACTGAGTTATTTTGGGAGGGAAACATTAGAAAAGTAGTACTATGGGAGAGAGTGTGTGCAATCACAGATGTGGGAAATGGATTCTTTCTTTTTGATTATGTAGTAATCATGAGTGAATCCATCAACACCCAGAGCAGAAAAAAAGCACTGAGATTTCTTTACAATAAAATTTTTATTTTGTTTGTTGGGATTTGTTTGCATTTTTCTTTTCATGAATTGGTGCATGGGATTTTGGCAAAGGGAGCTGAGCTGCTTTGCCTGTCTCTATAAATTCTAAATTTCAGTTTGATTTCTTTCATTTTCACCAACCTTTTTCAGTGAGAAGCAAATGTGGTAGGGTTGGTAGGTGCTGTTTCTTCTATTTTTTTTTCTACTCATTTTGTCACCATTGGCATTGGATCATAGCTCCCCAGTCTCCACCTCACCATGCTTTCTGGCTTTTACTATTTTACTTTTACCTGCTCTTGGTTTCAATTCAGGACTTAATATATAGCACCTGAAAGTATATCAATAACCAGTAACATTAATTATATCATTAATGATATGAAAAAATAATATACTAGTAACAAAAGGAAGACAAATTTGGCTTCCCTACGGATTAAATTAGTGTACTGAACATTTAACTCAATGATTAGTACATGCTTCTTCTTATCGAAAAAACGGTGTATGAAAACGGTGGATAATTTATGCTTTTGGTTCTCCACCATTAATTCTTCACTTCTTGCCCTAATTCTAACGTGCCAATTGAAGATTAATGGTTCCAAATCACGAGACTCCATATATGTTGCTAATCACCTTGTTTCTGAAGAAATAAGTCATTACAATAAAAAATCAAAAAGTCAAAAGCTATGTTTACAATCTAGAGATCTAGATTTATTCACTCCTTAGTCCTTACAGTTCTTTCTCTTTTGAATTAAGAGTACTGCAATTGCTAGATTGCAAATTTTAATTGCATTATCACCACAGAGCAGTACCACAAGCCATTCCCATGCTTCCATGCCAAGGCAAAAACAGAAAAGAAAAAGATCACAAATACCAATCTATGCTTTAGAACCTACTAATCTAAACACAGCTAGTCATTGGTTAATAATTGTAGCCCATAAGTGTACTCCAGTGACTTCCTAAAAACAATACCATAAAACTTGAATTTAAGAATTAAGACCTTATTATCGTCAAGTAAAAAAAAAAACCCTAACTGTTAAAACTAAGTTTTAATCTCTTGAAGTACTAGTCGATATATTCATTAATTTGCAATATGAGCTTTAAAATTGTAGCATAAAAGAGTATTTTCTAAAACTGAGTTATATTCCCTAATTGAAAGAAGGAGAATGAAGATTAATTGGTATAATAATCAAATATTTAGAGGGAAGGGAAGTTAATCGGGGACCCCATTAACACAACAATTCCATTATTCTACAGTAGAAACACATGTTAATCTCCCATTATCAAAGGCTTAATTTCAGTGAATATTGAGAAGATGCTGGCATTTATTCATGCAAATGGAAGTAAGGATAATGGAAATTAAAAAGAAAAGAAAAGAGTCACTAAATGGCAAAGAATAGGAGAGAACACTTTTGTCCGATTCTTGAATATTATGTAGGCTTATATTTAGTCAGAGATGTGGACCTTACATGCAGATGAAGATAGAAAGCAAAAAATGGGCAAAAATAAAAGAACAGGTACCCCTGTTTTAAAAGACAAAAACAGTAGAAAACAGTTGCAATTAGATAAAAAGAAGCCTTTTCTTCTCCTCAGTGGGAGTTAGTACTCCATTTTTAATGACCTCAAGGACATGCAAAAACTCCATCCCTGTAGACTCATATAATGTGACCTACAGAATTTGAAAACCAAAGTAATAAATTCAATGTGTTTCAACTTTCAAACCATAAATTATTTAGTACCACCAAATTTTATTACTACTAGAAACATGGTACATACTTACTAAGCAAGTATAGTAATCATAACCAGGAAACCAAAAAAAAGTAATCATAACCAAATCATGTGGTTCAAACTTATGCAGAAAACAATCTTTCATCACCAAAATCTATGGCCAAATCCCAAATTTGGTTTCAATTCAACAATTAATTCAGATAATAATAAAACCGATTAAATCATGGAGAAATATTAGTATGCAACTGAAGACAAGCCAAGGGCCAAGTAGGCTGCTCCTCTTCCTATGTTAGTGAAAGGAGTATATATATATATAACTATAAAAAGATATATGGGATACAGGGAGATTCCAGCTTGGCTTGGTGGTTGGTCTGTTTAGGCCAAAATTGTTTCTTTTGCAAAACGGCAAAAAACCCATTTTAGGTCAATCAGAAATCCCAACATTGGATCATCATATAGTATTTTAATTACTCCTCCTGGTTCCCGTGAAATAGACAGCATATATAGTATATGTTTGGCTAGTAGTAAGGGCCAAATTCCAACCCTAAGGCATGAAAAATGCAATGCATGGTTTGATTTTTGAACTTCTTCTTCGGAAATTAATGTGGGAATTGAAAGGGGAGTTATGAGAATCACGTGAGAAGCAGAAAATCCAAACAAAATCTAAAGAAAGATTCACAACAAGAGCCAATAGCCAATGAGCGGGGCCAACAGAAGAAAGAAAAAAAGTAGTGGATTATGAGATCACTTGAAGAAACCCAATCCACCCGGCCACAAGGACAAACCAACACAGCTGTGACTCTGTAACTCACTGTTCATTTTAGCTGTTGAATTTGCCCTTTTCTTCATGCTTTTATTATTATTATTAGTTACTCATCACTCTCTTCAACCTCTCCTTTCAGTTTCAGGCTCAATTAAAGACTCCATTTGCCTTTGCTTGCATGCCTGAGAGAGAGAGACTACTGACCATTTAAAGTCGTTTTTAACCCTTACTTTCTTTTGCTGCTCTTTTCCTTTTTTCCTATTTGTCACTACTCTTTGCCCTCTTTTAAACAGTGATGACATATCAAAATCTAACCCCATGTGTCATGTCAATATCACCTTAGATTCTTTCTCTGCTTTGTTTCCTCAACGGAAGTTTTCTTCCTTTCCCTTCTTCTTCTTTCAATTTAAGAGATAGTAGCAAATTTCAGAGACAGCTTGGCTGTGATTCACTAAAACACAACTACTAGCTTCTTCTTTTGTCAACCTAGTTCTAAACCTAAGAATCAAACAAAGCCATAAAAGATAAGAAAAAGAAAGATCATATACTATATTATTTAAATCCCAGTAGCAAAGTTAATTAACAACAAGGAATATCCTAAGACATCACTCTATACTCCTACTAATACCCAAAAGGGTGAAAAAAGACTTGGTGTTGTAGTTGGAAGAATTCAAAGCAAAAGGGCTAAAATCTCAATTAGGCCTGAACTTTGCTAAAAGGGTTAAATAAGTGCCCAAACTATGAAAAGGTTAAATTAGTGTTTGAACTTTTCGATCTGGGTCAATTCAGTCCAAAATGTTAGATTATAAGTCCAAAATGTTAAATAATCCAAAACATTTTGGACTGAATTGACCCAAATCGAAAAGTTTAGGCACTACTTTAACCTTTTGAGCATTATTTTTTCTTCTGCCTCAAAGTTACCATATGTGCCTTTAATGTAATTTTCTTTTGGGGTTTTTGAAAGACTAAATAGCTTTAAAAATGTTATCCATTTTGCTTTACTCTTTGCTTGTTAATGGCAGAAAACTATGAAGGATGTTTCTTTTTTTAGAAATGTAGGTTTTTAAGAGCAAACATGTTTTTGACTTGTAAGGAATGTGAAGAAAAGGAAAGCATCCATTTAAGATCCCCATCGTCTACTCTTTAAACCTTCTTCACGTGATGGTTAATAGGCAATTAAAACTATGAGCTCACTCTTTTGTCCACTGGTAACACAGTTAATCCACTGTTTTTTTTTCAACCTTCCGTCCCCAACTAATTATCCCAAGCGTTAGATATATTAGACAAAGACTCGTCAGATGTATTGCCTTTGAGATTTACCTAACAATTTTTTTTTTAATCTTGGATTATTCTCCAAGTTTGGCTCAAATAAATTGGTCAAATGAGAAAATAGAAGTGGACAATAGTATTAAGATAGTTGTAAAGATTATAGTAAGTATTTTCTTCATTTTCAACATGTCAAAACGCAAAACAACAAGAAAGTCATAGTGTATTTCATTCAAAACAAAGAAAAAAATTGTTACTATTAATTAAAACAAGTAAAATGGTGTGATTGACTGGAAGCTAAATATTGATAGGGAAATAGGGGAAATAGGCTGGGAAATGCAGGAATTTTGGCAGAGTCATTCATAAGTCATAACACCGAACGATGATGTGAAAAGGGGTGATGGGTAAAACCAAAGAAAGGAAAGGATCCATCAACTAACTCAAAATTGAATGAATGATTTGGTCAAATAAAGACCCAAAGGGGGGCCTGGGCCATCTGTTGCCTAGAGAGAAAACAGAAAAGATAGAACAATGGGAAATTTGGGAAACCAGTGGATTCGATTCGGTTTTGGTTTTGGTTTTGGTTTTGGTTTTGGTTTTGGTTTTGTGGAGCATAATATTCCAAGGGTTTGATGGGACGCCTCATTGGCTCAAGATGCAACCAGCAAGATGGTCTGCTGTGACGGCTAATAGGGGGCTCCCTTCCCTTCCCTACCAATTACCATTACCAACACAAATATGTGAAGAAAATCACACATAATATTTTTCACCTTGTTACTGCTTCATTTCTCATGCAAACAAACAAGGGCTTTTAATTTTTGAGTAAATCATCATAAATTCTTTCGTTTCAATCAATCAAGTCATTTAATTGTTTCTGTGAAGATGTAATTAGATACAGTGGCTCAAAGCCTTTCTTTTTTTTTTTTTCTTCATTTCAATCCCCTGTCTCTAGTGAAACTTAGGAATTGAATAGGATAAGGCCTAAGGGTTAAGCAAAGAGCTTTCCAACGGAATCAATTGGAAAACAGCTTTGGGTTTGTTTCAATTCCCCTAGTATCATTACACAATGATGCTTCATAGAGATTCGACTCATCGATCCAGGTAAAGTGGTATTGTCAGTGATATTAGGACTCAATTAACCAAGCAAGATCTGCCTCCCCAATCCAGGTCATACATAAGTTCTTGTAAATATCCAAATTATCTCAAACCACCACATGGAAGGGACCCAACTTAGGGACCATGTCCAAATTATCCCCAAGAAACTATGTTCCTAAAATGTAACATATTTTTCCTATTGTCTTTGTTGAACTGCAAGAGTAAAAAACACTACTGCCCTCGAAACATTCCAGAGCTTTTCGATCATCATGGTATTCAAAAACGGCTAGGACAGACTACAGAGTGAAGTGCTACTGCTAATACATATACAGTTATGATTGAACCACTCAAACATCCTAAAAGACAAAATATTGTGGGGGAGTTATTCAACAAAACATTCTTCCTCCCTCTTCTTTTATCCAGTAAGATGGAAATAAATTAGGGCAATAAGCGGATTTTCTTTAAATATCCTATAATATCACAATATTGAATATGGCAATCAAACAAACATTCCAGACAACCACCAGGAATAACCATTAGCAACAGACAATAAAGACTCCAAAACCCTTTTACTGTTTATCCCATTGGATTTTGTAAGTTATGAACTCTGCTTTAGTTTTCTGTTGATTAATTGGGCCCGGGAAGGAAATAGTGAATCCAACTGGGTATTGGGCCTGGGAAGAAAATAATGAATCCAACAGGGCTCAGTAACAGTTTTCTCTTCTAGTAGAGGAAAACAATTAGATCAAAAATCCTATATCTATTCAGAGGTTAATACTAACCAAAATGACTACTATATCAGCAAACTTAAGCTTTTACTCTCTTGTAATCACACATGGCTCTCTCCCACACAACACACACAAATGATAACAGTAATATCTGTTATCCTATTACTATAATCAATATTACATTATCATCCTATTTGGTTATTTCTAACTGCTTGCTAACTTGGGGGTTGGAAAGATAATTATCCTGCTACAATCAACTTAATTGATTCTCACAACTATCAATGCAAGTGCATGGTGGCAGTTCCGGAAAGAGCGAGTACACCTTCCTTTTAGAAAAGCTATCATTACAATTTTAATACTAATTACCAAGAACAGAAAATATTCACAGGAGTGTATGTCATCAGGCTACAATCTTCAAGTCTGGAAATCAAGAACTAATAAGAGATTTCTCTTACCTGTTACAACTTACAACTATAGCTGATTAGTACATGTATACAGGAAATTTGTGAAAATTGATATCTCTAGGAGCAACCTCATGGCGGATGTTCAGTTCAAACTTCAAAGTTACCATCTTCGTACCAATGATGTGAGCAACTGCAAGAAAAGTTATCAATTTTCCATTAAGAATCTAAAAATATGTTTTCCATTGTATAAGCAGAATAGTAAATACTAATTCGACCAAGGCCAAAATGGTACCTTTATATTGTCTAATGTTGCTTGTGAGACCATATTAATGAGGTATATTCTACAAATTTAGACAATGAGGTTTGAAAATATTTTGGTTTTCAATTCATAATGAAATGGTAAATGCAGAATGGTGAGAATTTTCACATTGACTTTGATTATTAAGCTCATTCTTTATTAGAGGGGCAACGACAAATATCTTGCATTCATTCAAACTCTTCCAAGAACCCAGAATAACAAAACAATGCAGAAGTATTTTTTACAGCTTTTAATTCATTAATATGCAATACATTACAACCTCTTAAATGAACACTTCCCATCGTGTCACTGCTGATTCAATATCACAGTAGACAACAAAATGTATTACAACAGAGTTGTATGCATAAGGTGCAAAGCTTAAATTGTTTTATGAACATATTGAATCATAAGAAGTTCTCATACCTCAAATAGTTCAAATGGGCTGCCACGTCGGTATACATCGTTTTTCTTTTTTGTTTCTTCAGGGAAAATGCTTATTATTAGTGTTCTCCACCCAATAAGCAAAACAGAAGTGGTTCCCATCGTTACTAAGGCAAAGGTATATGGTGGAATATGTCCCGATCTGGCAGCACGTATAACCAAACCCAACTGTAAAAAGAAAGCAGATTTTAAAAAAAGGAATATCAACCAGATAAGTTGTCACCTAGGTATATACAATGCAGCTAGGAAAAAAATGTAAAGAAAAGGGAGAACATGCAACTTAAAGTAACCACTATAACATAATCTGTGAATGCAGTGACCAGGTTTAATATTCTATAATGAAACAAACTACTTAAGAAGAATTTGAATGGAGACAATAAACAAAAGTTTCACTATGTATAATTCAATGATGGGCAAAATGAGGCACTCTGTCTACCATATTATATGAGAGTGACTATCAAGTCAAAAACAAAACGATAGGTATATTAATCTAAGGCTACTAAGAATTAGAATTCATAACAGAAAAGACTCTTGAAGAAATCATGTGGCAACAGTTCACCTCCTAAGTAGAGGTCCTAGGTCAGAATCGCCCTCTCCCAACTTAGCCTTAAAAATAAACCCAGAAAATATTCTAATTGCTACTAATAGTTGAATTCGGAAAAGAAGAAAAATGAAAACTTACTGGAATACCCAATCCCCAAGATTTGGCAGCAGCAATAACAGCTTTAGATAGACCGTTGGCTCCTCGTCCGTCCTCACCATAACCACCAAGGAAGTAAGCACTCAAAAACCATCCTATAAACCAACATTTTCATTATTAATGCTTCTTTTAAGTTAATAAAGAAATCATTTTCACAAATACACAGTAAGAGAAAAGGTACCAGCCAAAAAGGGGTCAGCTGTACGAATAGTATCCTCTGAAAAGATAGGGAGGCCGTGACTATATCTTCCAATTGCAGAAAATAAAAGTAAAGCTAATACGTCACCAGCAGCAAACAAAGCCACTCGACTGTGTAATAACAATTGGAAACAATGAAACGAATAAGGAAACAAAGAGAAAATAAGTAGTAAGGAAAAAATGGAACTTGAAAACAAGAAAAGTAAAAAAATTACCCCCATTTGATAAGACGAGAAGAGGGGTCGGGTTTTTCAAACTGGATAACGCCTTCCAAAGGAACATCTTCTTGACCCACGAAAACGGTTTCGTCATTGTTGAAAGGAGGCGGCGGAGAGGGAGATTGCTTGGGAGCAGAGGCGGAGTCAATGCCTCCCTCAGCCTTGGCGAGAGTGAGATGAGGCGGTTTTCGAGAATTCCTGGTGGGAATGAGTTTGGGTCTTCGACCGGAATGGAGAGATTGAGATAGAATAGGAGCTGTGAATTTGGGTGAACATCTTTTGACTGACAAAGCTCCGCTCGTAGAGCTTAGCAGAAACATTGTTCCTCTTTCTTTCGTTCGTTCACCGTCGCGATTTTGGTTCGGCTAAGGTCACCCTCACGCTCACTCAACTTTTTGCTTTTTGCAATTGCACCCCCAAATAATTTTAATTTTAACAAAATTAAATTATTTATTAGTCAGAAAAATTCCAAGGTAAAGACTAGCTTTGATATTTTTATTTACACCCCAATGCTCGTGGACCTCAATAAAAAAATTTTAAAAAATAAATTTGCAATTTTCCTTTAAAAATTAAAATAATTCTCTCATTCTTTCTTTTTTCCGGGTTTAATTGTGGTCCATATTTCTGATTGAGATTTTTACAGGTGAGGTGACGGCATGGGACAAGGGAACAATGTAAGCAGTTTCCGGTAAAAGAAACGATATTCGATTTATAAGAATTGGCATTTGATTTGATTTCGTCCAATGTCAATGAATTTATGCAAGCTCCGAAAATATGGTCAATTAGTGAGCTTTTATAGCTCATGGAAGTTCAATTTCTTCCTCACAAACTTATGGCAAAAAAAAGCAATTTAGAGAATGAAAATCATGAGAGACTAATCGGTGATTAAGACTTAAGAGCCTTTTCTGAACAAATGCAGATATATTACACCCATCCTGAATATCGACAAATCATAAAACTAAACACCACCAAATGCAGATATATTACACCATGCTGAATTCTGTACCGATAAATCATAAATCTAAACACGACCAAATGCAGATATATTACACCATGCTGAATTCTGTACCGACAAATCATAAAACTAAACACGACTTCATGCAACTAAAATTATTGAGACACCTATTAATGTCATGACTCATGACAATTAGATCTGAAACTTACGCTGAACATTGGTCGTTAAAACTGTCCTAAGCCAATCAGTTAAAAGAATTTACTAACCCTTCAAAGCCTAAGATGAGCCAAGCAATAATCATCAAGATGCAACCATTGGTAGAGGCTTACGTTGTCCATCAACAACCTTCTGATCCTGTTCACTAGAATCACCATCCAAGTTTACCCCTTCAATCTGAGTGGGCATGGCATTTGCAGGCAGACCTCCAAAGCCACCAAGAACCTGATTCAGTTTGCCATCCACTCCAGTCCCAAGAATCCCATTCCCATAGTACCCCGTTCCCAATCGACCAGCCCCACCATTCATATACGTAGTATAGATGGATGCACTGCTATAAGGCAGAGGGAAAACTCTTGCTCCGAGCATTACAGGGGAACAGAAAGCACCCCTAGCAGTAGGAGTAACTGGAGTGATACCATAACCAATCCTATCATAGCCTACGGTAGGGTACCCACTTCCGTAAACACCTGTTCCACAAATATATCTCGCAACACTATTATAACCAAGAAGAGGAGAATAGCTAGGAAACATTCCATATCCATGACTATTAGAAGAGTACACAGCAGGCTGAACACCATTATAATAAGATACCCCGCCAAACCTAGGCTTGTTATGAATATGGTTACCACCCTCTTTTGGAACCGCACGCTTGACCTCCACGAACTTACCATTCAATTCATGAAAACTCTTCTGCATAACATTCTCCACTGTCTCCTCAGATTCAAAAGTGACAAACCCAAATCCCCTAGGACGGTTAGTTGAGCTGTCATGCATCACAACTACATCTGTTATTGTACCAAACCTCTCAAAGTATTTTCTAAATACTTCATCAGTTACAGTAGGATGTAGACCCCCTACGAAGATTTTGCTAGTCCTAAATTGATTATTGTTGTCAGCAGCCTCAATATCAGTCCCACTAATTCCATTACTAGGGTGGTGATTCGGATTGTGGTTTAGTTGCTCCAGAAACAGTTGCACTCTGTTATGGTGGTGTTCACTTCGGGGTATTGCTCTTTTAACTTCTACCTAGAAAACCAATTGTTAAAAACACATTAAACAACCCAAAACAATTGCATGCTATCCTTCCCTAATCAATTTAAAACTTTATTTCAAGCTCATATAAATCATCACTTATTCACAAAAAGCAAACACATCAAATAAATGAAAGTGACTAAGAAAGGACAAAGAGGTTTGAACTGACCGTTCTCCCGAGAATAACATGGGTTTCTTGAAGAGCTTTATCAGCATAAGAAGGATAAGCGAACACAACAAACCCAAAACCACGAGGGCTTTTGGTAATCCTGTCTTTAGCTACAACTGCGCTCATAACGGCGCCATATTTGATGAAATGTTCCCTCAGGACTTGGTCAGTGGTCTCCCGAGATATGCCTCCCACAAACAGTTTGCCTGGTTCAAATGCCATGCTATGATAAAACCCTGAGCACCCCAAGACCCGAGCAACTGAAACCAACAAATAAAGATGAAAATAAATATTCCCAATTGTTAAAAGAAACCTTCAAATTACACTAATTTTCGCAGAAAAGCCCTAATTGCGCTGAGGTCATATAAAAAACCTTAAACCCTAGAAACATGGTACACTGAAAATAACAGCATGAAAACCCTTAAAAGCCATAAACACAAGAGAAACCCCAAAATTCTCAATTGAACCAGAAACCCATTAGCCCTAATCGAAAACAATTAACATTGAAAACCCCTAATTCCAACAAGAACGATGAAACCCCAAAGCCTAAGCTTTCTAGGGTTTCCAGGGGAAAAAAACTTAGAAAAAACATCAGTAAAAAAATATGAACAGGTGAAATGGAGAAAAAACAAATAAAACAAAAAGAAACCTCTTTTTACCTGACGCTGACGAAATGGAAAAATAAAACGAAAAATTAAAACAAACAGATAAACTTGAGGCAGTGAAAGTGGAGGACGAAGACTTCTTTAGTTCTTTTCGAGGAAAAAGAGTTGAAAAATAAGGAGGGGGAAATTGAGGATTAATTACACTTTCTGGATCCAAATTAATGGGTTTCATTTATAAAGGTAAAAGGTTAAATTGGGCCTTTGAATAGCATCGGTCTCATTGAAAAACAATCGATCTGCAGGATTTATTGGGCTATTGAGAACTAAACTTAAAGCGTAAAGACCATAAACAGGCTTGGAAAAATTGGTGCTCTTATCATGACTTAGAGACCTGGGCCATGAACAAAGCCCAATTTCAGATATATATATATATATATATATATATATATAAAAGATCATGATACTTTTTTTTGACATTAAGATATATATGCTTTTCTTTTTTTGGTAAAAATAAGACCATGATACTTGTTTCACTAGTATTCAATTTCACATCGTCTCAAGTTCCAATCTTGTATATGGAAAAAATAAAAATTGGGAGAGTTACTCCTAAAATGAGGTCTAACGTTACTTGAATTTGTATTAGTCGAGACTTAATATAACTACTGAAATACTAGGACTTCGTACCAAAAATAAGAATGCAATAGTAATTACCAATGATCAGTAGGTGGAGTGTTGCAATTTTAGTTACAAGAATTCCGGTTCATGTAACAATTTCAAAGGGTATCCTTGCCCCTCCATAAAATGGATTATGAAACTAAGCTTATGCATATATTGTCATAAAGTCTTTATTTTTATATCAAGAAAATGTAAAAGGGCAATTGCTTATTAATTTGTAAATGGAAATTTTGATCTTAGACTAATAGCTTCTTTTTTCCTTTCTTTTAGGTGGCCACATAAATTTATGATGGTGAAAACTAATTATATTTCTTCTTAGTAAATTTACATACGATGCAAAAGCATGATATATACCAAGTATTTTTTAAAATCATACTTGATGAATAGGCATAGTATATATGCAAAATCATGGTGGTTGCAATATATTCTTAATTCCCAGCAAAATCTGGACCATCTCAGTCTCCTCTTAATCTTACTATTATTATTTCCACTGTGATTCTAAAGTTTTGTCCTTCATGTGTAACGCATCATTCTTTGCGGAAACTAGTAATCAAAATTTTTTATACTTTAATCAAAAAATTAATTAAACTATACTTCACAATGTTATATATAAATTGATGAAAGTGTGATTTAAATTACGGATCAGCACGTGCCATGATGCCAAATTGCTTTTTGTCACTTGTGTGCTCGATTTGGACCATGCAACTTGCCAATTTCTTTTTCACCATGTTTAATTTCTATATTATACCAAGGAATCATGGTTTTTTTTTTAAATAATGTTTATGTATATATTTTGCAACTATAGTATATTTTTATTCATCTAATAGAAAATTAGAATTTGGAAACCGTCCTTGATTTCTTTTAAACTGACAATTTTACAATTTTAAGGAAAATCAGACAGTTAATCGAAAATAGAATACCCTGTTTTATTTTTTAACCAATTTCTAAAGTGGTACTAAGAAATAATCAAATGGACAAACATTGAAGTTTGCTTTGCTTTGGTACGATTTTTTCTGCTACAATGATTATGAAATACCTAGAGAGCAGTAAGAAAAACTGCAATTTATCTTTTTTCGTTAGGTAAGATCGGATCAAGTAGTAAGATGGATGAGAAAGCAAAATTAATTAAAAAATAATTATGTTTTAAACAAACAAATGGGTAAAGAAAAAATGCAAAACATTGCAAAGCTTGTGCAGAGGGATTCAATCCCGAGATTTCCTCACATGCAGGGGTTGCAGCTCAATGCCCTAAAAGCAAAGAAATTATGGATTAGATTAATCAAAATTAGTCTTATGCGTGCGAATATTCGATAATTGCGCCCTCCAAATTTTATTCATTTCAAGGATATGTTGAATACATTAGAATCCATATTAATCATTTAACTAATCAATCTTTTTTCTCTTAATTTTTTTTAAATTCTTTTGCATGTGACATATAGCTTTGAACTAGTCTTTGAACAAATTTATATAACTTATCTTTTACGTAGAAATTTGTGGGTAAATAATATAAACCCTAAGTATTAGGAATTGATTTTGCCGGCCCTTAGGTACTCTCTCTCTCTCTCGTTATCGATGATCAATGTTCTTAATTGACTAAATTAACCTTAATTAATAATACTATAACGTTGTTTAACAAACCCGATTTCGGGTTTTGACCCTACTTAGCTAAATCAAGAGGGATTCGGTTTTTCATGGACCTTTAGGGATTAAATTAATTCAAAATGATGATGTGAGAAGCATCTCTAGGTGTTTTGTATTGAAATCCTTTATGGGGTTTAACAATCTCACTTGCATTACTTAAATCTTTGTCATCTTCTCGTTGCCAAAGAAAAACATCATATAAAATACTCGAAATGCTCTTTCTCCATGAAAGCATTTTTTAAACCCTTTTCTTGGGTCTTGAGCAAATTTCAATTGCTAATGTGGATGCCATGAGTGGAGTCCAAATTCCAACTAATTAAAAGTGTTATGTTAAATATTTTATTTGTAGTATTTTTTTGAGTTTAACCAAGGTTTTTAACTTCTTCCCTTTATTGCCCAAGTTTCATGTTTCATATGCTATTGCACTTCTCATGGAAAGCCTAGTCAACCACGTGTCGATGGTGAACCATGTTTGGTATAAGCTTAGCTACGTTGATCAAGATATACTTGAAGCAAGACATGACATGTGAAATTTAGATAACGGTTTGGAGTTGATTATCACTCTCATAATAATATATAATTTCATGTCGAGAAAAAAAAAGTTTGATTGGATATTTCACATTTATAAAGTTAACGATTGAGTATTCGACTAAATAATTGATACATGATTCATTGTCAAGTTTAAATATTAATGAAAATCCTCATTTCTAAATTTAAAGAAGACGAACTACATTAATATTAAGATGTTCATAAGCATCCTATGACTATATATAATTCAAGTAGTGCATTATAATTAATTAATCTAATTAAACCCTAGTGATTTTTTAGATGAATAATCTTATTATCTTGTAGACAAATTAAAAAAAATATATAGCTAATTAACCATTAAAAGAAACTGCCCACGAGTGAAAGAATTAAGATTTGGGAATATAGATATCGATATCGGCCTGTTGAAGTTTGATATGTCAAGTTGCAGTATAGTATTAAGGAATTAATAGGAACCAGCTATTAAAGCAAATAATCTCATGGTGGAACAAAGCTGAGTCAAAAAAATGTGACCTAAACATGCTTTAGGGGGCACATGCAAAGCAAATTTTATACTACAAAGACATGGAAAAACCGCCTTTTAGGTTTAATGAAAAGATGCTAAAGCATATTTTTTTGGTTCCTATTGTCCTAAGTATGCAAGTAGCTAGTTTGGATATACATAATATTTATATTAAACTAAAGAGATTAACCAATAAGTTTGCCCGACTAGAGACTTGATTCAAAAGTTACAAATTTCATTTAAAAACGAAGCATCTTAATTTTTCAAGTAAAGAGAATATATATAATGGGTAGTTACAATCTTTTATTTTTCATAAATACATGATCAGTGATAGAAAAAGAAGAGAGAACAAATACCAATGAGATATATATAATTTCATATATATATGAGAGATGACGAATTTTTAAACCTTGTTTTCGAAAGACAAAAACCCCTACAAAACCTTGGAACTTAGGTGTTTTAAGTTTTAATTATTTCGGTTTTTAAAACAAGGGAGACACCCTAGATGCACCTGAAAGAGAACAAGGCAAAGGCAAGGACAGGCATGGTTTGGTCCCCTTGAGAGAGTTTAATTCTTGTTTATTTTCACCAAGAAAAACAAAAGGCAATAAGACATGCCTTTGGGATTACACACTTTCTTTGGACTTGCAAAACACCCAGAAAGAGAACAAAAATATTTATTTATAGTATTAATAATTAGGGTCTTTGTTTTTCCAATTTCCATGCTCATCTTTGATTTTGATACCTCTGGCTCTAGGTGTTATTGTTCATAGAATCATATAGTAGCATTTAAAAAGATAAGAAAATTAAGGATTTGCCTTGAAACCCAATCAACCCATCCCTATATAAGACAATTGTGACCCACTCTGCCAAAAGAAACCCTAACCAAGACTTACACAAATACTCCTATCTAAAAATAAAGGAAATGAATACTAGTAGTATATATTCTATATATTTTTGACATTTTAGAATTACTGCAATATTCTAGTTTTCTCCCAAAAACACACCCATGTACTTCCCAATGCAAATTGTACTTTTTTTTTCTTTTTCTTCTTCTGTCATGGAAACTCACAGAAAGTTTCTTTCTGCCTCAAACTCAGAGAGAGAGAGAGAGAGAGAGAGATGTGTAATGATCATGTTCTCATATCCAAAAAAAACAAAGTTTACACTTTACATGTAATTTGTTTGATGAGGATTGAGGGGGAATGTTAAAAACAAAAGGAGGGATATACTACTATATAGTAATTATAAAAGTATCTTGTTGAGTTCTTCCCTCATTAACTATAGCATTATAAGCGGCCCTATTCGTTTCCCATTAGCAGTGATACAATTTGCAATTTGGGATTTTGGACATGAGGAGTCGGCCGTCAGCAACAATCAGAAACGATGTTTTCCAAACCTTAACCACTTTGCTAACCCAATGGCACATAGTATGTACTTATATATATATATATATATATATATATATGCGCTATTATTATGCTGTTTTTTCATTTGAAATGTGCTATCATGTACTACTATATCTAATTCTCTCTATACATATCACTTACCAAATTAAAATTGTAAAGACTTGAAAAGGGGGAAGCTACAAAGCTAGTCACGTGAGCATCATGACCTCAACTGGGGTCGCCTATGATATGTTTCTTCCCCTCTAATTATTATGTTTGGTTAGGCTTTCTAGAATAAATATATATAGATTGGAGTAAATATATATATATATATATATATATATATATAGACTATTACTTTGCTTTCTTCTTTTTTTTTGACAACAATATTACTTTCCTCTCTTCAATTCCCCCTTTTGTTTCTAGATTTATTTCTTTTTCTAATCTTAAAAAGCTTGTTTAACTAGTGAGTAGTGTTTATATATTTTGGCAAATTAAGATAAAATGCAGTCAAAGATAGGGTATACTTTAGCTTAGCTTTTTTTTTAATCCCACATCATCTTATATATTATATTATATTATATAGTATATTGTTATATATAGTAGTAGTATTTAGTCCATGCATCCAAGTCTCATTGGTTGCTAGGTAGCTAGTAGTAAGAATTCAAGTAATCTGTGTACAATTAATTATTATTGTCAATTTGGTCATTGGTCTCTACTTATATAGGAACTATTTAATTCTTTTCTTTTTTTCTTAAGAAAATTATAAGTATATTTTTCGGTAAATTTTTTTAGGTAATTTCTCGGTACATTGTATTTTTTTTTGCAAGAATTTCTCGGTACATTGTATTTTCTTTTTTTGCAAGAATTTCTCGGTACATTGTTAAAAGTATGAAAATATCTATCTAAAGTGATGGCAAGTCTGATATCTCCTAGTAGAAGTAAATTCTAATCTCTAATCCGGAATCCCATTGGGAGCGCTGGGCAGGGCGTTTGCCCACTTTTTGTTAGGTGTAAGCACCGATGAGATTAATTTATTCTGACTTCTTATTTGTAAGTTGTAACCGTTTCACCACTGTTTGATTGTTTTGCCATCATTTTGGGACTAAACGGAACTTAAGTATAAACTCTGTTTCAAATCGTTGCTTTAATAATATCATATGTACAGTACCAAATCTAATTTATACAGTGTAATCTCATCTATACATAGGGATGTCAACGGGGCGGGAAATATGTGAGGGATGTATTCCCAGTCTGTTATTTGTGCCTGGAATTCTTGTTAGTCCGACCCGAAATTTGTGGAGCTACGAATTTTGTGGATTTTTCTTAGACGTCTGTGATGGAAGCGGAGGGATCGGGCCGAATAGGACTAAATACCCTATGTTTATATAAGGGGTCTATATCTTGTATTCTTGATGTATCGTTTTCTCCCAAATTAATAAGAATTTCTCTCTGCCCGTGGACGTAGATCAAATTGATCGAACCACGTAAAATCTTCTTGTTCTTGTTTATTGTTTTAGACTAGTTTAATCGCAACAATTGGTATCAAGAGCTTGGATTGGATTTCTTGATTGGTCCCTGGTATCTATTCGTGATAAGAGTTTATTGAGAAATCGTTTTTTCTGGGATTTAGGGTTTTGCGTTTCAAGATGTCTTCATCAGGGAAATTCGACATTGAGAAGTTCAATGGGTCGAATGATTTCATCTTATGGAAGGTAAAGATGAAGGCGATAATGATTCAACAGAACTGCGCAGGTGTGATTGACAAAGAGAAATTCAATGGGTCGAATGATTTCATCTTATGGAAGGTAAAGATGAAGGCGATAATGATTCAGCAGAACTGCGCAGGAGCGATTGACAAAGAGATGTTGCCTGAAAAATCAACAGATAAGGAGATAAAAGAAATCAATTCGAAGGCTCATAGTGCAATCTTGTTGAGTCTTTCTGATAAGGTTTTGAGAGAGGTTGTCGTGGAGAAAGATGCTACAAGTTTGTGGAAGGCGCTTGATGATAAGTATATGAAGAAGTCATTGACTAATCGGTTGTTCCAGAAGCAGCGCCTGTACACATTCAAGATGGCAAAAAATAAACCAATAAAAGATCATCTTGATAGCTTCAATCGGATTATTCTTGATCTTGGTGGAGTTGGAGTCAAGATAGAAGATGATGATTTGGCGCTGATTCTCCTATGTTCGTTGCCTAGGTCGTTTCAGAATTTTCGGGATACCATGCTGTATGGTAGAGACACGATTGCTCTGAAGGATGTTAAAGACGCTTTGCTTTCAAAAGATGTCGATGGTGAAGCGGGTTTATTTGTTACGCGAGGCAGAAACAAGGAGAAAAGCAGCGGCACTGCTAGGTTTAGATCACGCTCCAAATCGAGGGTATCTAGGCTTCGATGCTTTTACTGTAATGAGAAAGGGCACCTGCGTAAAGACTGTCCTAATCGCAAGAAAGGTAATTCTAGTGAGAAGAAGGAATCAAATGTAAAGGCTACGACAGCTATTGTTCAAGAGGGTTCATCCCTTGTGGAGAGTTCAGATGATGAAGTAGGTACTGATGTTCTAACTGTTAGTACTGCGGGTTCTGCAAACACATGGGTTCTAGACACTGGTGCGTCTTATCACATGACGTTTTCAAGAAACTTATTCACCACTTTTAAGGAGTGGAACGGAAGTGTGATGTTGGGTGATGAAACAGCTTTGAGTGTCAAGGGCAGTGGTTCAGTGCAGATTAAAACGCATGATGGAACAATTAGAACGTTTGATGCTTGGCTTGTTCCTGAGCTTAGGAAGAATTTGATTTCTTTGGGTACTCTTGATAAACAAGGGTACAAATATTCTGGCGAAAATGGGCAGATCGAAGTTTCGAAAGGTGCTATGACTATCTTGAAGGGTAAATTGCAACACGGGATTTACACTCTGATAGGCAATTCAGTGATAGCAGAAGTAGCAGTTTCCGAGTCTCTTGGGGATTCAAATGATCGTACAGAATTGTGGCATCGTAGGTTGGGGCATATGAGTGAGCAAGGACTGCCAATTTTGAGCAAAATAGGTCTTTTAGATGGGTCAGAATGTGGAAAACTAAAATTCTGCGAAACATGTGTCTTAGGCAAGCAGCGCAGGGTTAAGTTTAGTTCTGGCAAGCATACTTCTAAGGAGATTCTTGATTATCTTCATTCTGATTTGTGGGGTCCTGCTCCTGTGGAGTCTCATAGTAGATGCAGGTATTTCGTGACTTTCATTGATGATTACTCCAGTAAGGTTTGGGTATATTTTCTGAAAACAAAGGATGAGGTGTTTGATCGGTTCAAAGAGTGGAAGATTATGATTGAAAAACGTACCAGTCGGCAAATCAAGACTCTTAGAACTGATAATGGTTTGGAATTCTGTGGTCAAGAATTCAATGAGTTCTGCAAGAAAGAGGGTATAGTGAGGCATCGCACTGTACGAAGAACGCCACAACAAAACGGGGTTGCAGAACGCATGAACCAAACACTTCTGCAGCGTGCTAGGTGCATGCGACTAAATGCTGGTTTGTCGAAGAAGTTCTAGGCTGAAGCAGTTAATACTGCTGCTTATTTGGTGAATAGGTCTCCATCAACTGCGATTGATTTGAAGACTCCTCAAGAGGTATGGTCTGATAAACCCTCTGATTACTCTGGCTTGAGAGTATTTGGTTGTCCTGCTTATGCTCATGTTAATGATGGTAAACTGGAGCCTAGGGCAATTAAGTGCATATTTCTAGGATATGGAACTGGTGTTAAAGGTTATAGGTTGTGGCATTCTGATAGCAACAAAGTTATTACTAGCAGAGATGTAACCTTTGATGAATCTGCTATGTTTAGCCAGAAAGAGGAGCTTGTTGATCTTGCAGGTACTGACCAGAGTGTGGTATTTGATGCTCCAACTTTGAAATCACCTTCTATTACTACAGAAGAGCCTAGAACTGAAACTGATGATTTGTCAAAAAGTATAGCAGAAAGGAGAACCAGGAGGGAAATAAAAAAGCCACAGAGGTATGCAGATTGCATTAGTCTTAATGTTGGTGAAACTGATCCCATTGCATATGCTTTGTCAGTGGCAGAAATTATTGACTCTGATGAACAAGATCCTATAAGGAGGCAATTAAGAGTGAGAATGCAGCAGACTGGTTGTTAGCTATGAATGAGGAGATGCAGTCTCTTGCAAAGAATGAGACATGGAAGCTTGTACCATTGCCAAAAGGAGTGAGACCAGTAGGATGTAAATGGGTATTCAAAAGGAAAGAGGGAATCCCCGGAGTAGAACCTGCAAGGTTCAAGGCTAGACTTGTGGCTAAGGGTTTTTCGCAAAAGGAGGGAATAGACTACAATGAGGTATTCTCACCAGTTGTGAAGCACAAAACTATTCGGGTTCTTCTAGCCATGGTTAGTACTCTTGATCTCTATCTAGAACAGTTAGATGTTAAGACTGCTTTTTTGCATGGTAATCTAGAGGAACAGATTTACATGTCACAGCCTGAGGGATTTATTGATTCTGAGAATGAAGACCATGTGTGCTTATTGCAGAAGTCCTTGTATGGTTTGAAACAGTCTTCTAGACAGTGGTATAAGAGGTTTGACTCATTTATGGTTTCTCATGATTTTGCTAGAAATTAGTATGATAACTGTGTGTACTCTAAGAAGTTGTCTGATGGTTCATATATATATTTGCTGCTATATGTTGATGACATGTTGATTGCAGCCAAGGATTTTGCTGAGATTAATAGCCTGAAAGCTTTGCTAAGCCGTGAATTTGAGATGAAGGATTTGGGTGCAGCGAAAAAGATTTTGGGTATGGAGATTTGGAGGGATAGAAAAACAGGTTTGTTATATGTATCTCAACAGAAATACATCGAAAAGGTACTGCAATCTTTTCAAATGGATAAAGCAAAACCGGTTAGTACCCCTTTAGCTGCACATTTTAAACTTGATGCTAGTGCTCTACCTAGTTCTGATGATGAAGTTAACTGCATGAGTAGAATACCATATTCTAGCGCAGTAGGTAGCTTGATGTATGCTATGGTTTGCACTAGGCCAGACTTAGCTCATGCTGTTAGTGTGGTTAGTAGGTTTATGAGCAATCTTGGTAAAACTCATTGGGAGGCTGTTAAGTGGATTATGCGATATTTGAATGGAACGAAGAATGTCTGTTTGATTTATGGTTCTGATGGTAATTCCGGATTGATTGTTTATGTTGATTCTGATTATGCTGGTGACCTTATTAAAAGAAGATCTTTAACATGTTATATCTTTACCCTGTATGGTTGTGCTATTAGTTGGAAAGCAACACTTCAAGCAACTGTTGCTTTGTCTACTACTGAGGCAGAATATATGTCATTGACTAAATGGATTAAAGAAGGTATGTGGTTGCATGGTCTTGTTGATAGTTTGGATTTGGATGTTTCGAAACCTGTTATTTATTGTGATAGTTAGAGTGCTTTGAGTTTGACGAAAAACCCTGTGTATCATGAAAGATCAAAGCATATTGATGTTAGATTGAATTTTATTCGTGATGCTTTGGATAATAAGGTGGCCACTATAGAGAAGATTCCTACAGCTGATAATCCTGCAGACATGTTGACGAAGCCATTGACAACTGACAAGTTCAAGCATAGCTTGGACTTGGTAAATGTTCGCATACCATGAAGCCCTTAGGGGCTTGATTGGCAGAGAGGGAAGCTTGGCTTATTTTGGTGATTTGGTAAACTTAAGTCAAGGTGGAGATACTTCGATTGGGTTATGTAGAATTCAAGTCAAGGTAGAGAATTGTTATTTCTGCCTGGAATTCTTGTTAATCCGGCCCGAATTGCGACCCGACCCGAAATTTGTGGAGCTACGAATTTTGTGGATTTTTCTTAGAGGTCTGTGATGGAAGCGGATGGCTCGGGCCGAATAGGACTAAATACCCTATGTTTATATAAGGGGTCTATATCTTGTATTCTTGATGTATCGTTTTCTCCCAAATTAATAAGAATTTCTCTCTGCCCGTGGACGTAGATCAAATTGATCGAACCACGTAAAATCTTCTTGTTCTTGTTTATTGTTTGAGGCTAGTTTAATGGCAACACCGTCCCTGACCCTGACTTCATAACCTTATCCCCGTCCCCATCCCCGGCGGAGAATGAAACAAGTTCCCCATCCCCTACCCCGCGGGGATTTGACGGGGACAGGAAATCCCCGTTCCCCGAGTTTGATAAAAAAAATACTATATTATTATATCTTTGAAAATATTTTTTTATCTTATTATTAAATGAAAAATTTTATAAAAATTTAAATAAATACAATATTAATATTAGTAATAACAATAACAATAATTAATTTACCTTTTTAGTCCAATTAGTTTTAATAAATGATTTTCATTATAAGTGTATAGTATTAATACATACAACATTAGAAATAAACATAATAATACATATATTAATAATATAAATATCACATGAAAAATTTCTATGTTAAGTTTTAGTGCAATATATATGCCTATATATCTCTAGTAAATCTAACTTACACATATATATTATATGTAAATAATTAAAAAAAAAATTATTTCGGGGACGGGGCGGGGCGGGGTGGGGATTCCCCATCCCCGTCCCCTTCCCCGTCTGGACGGGGAATCGGATTTCCCATCGGGGAGGGGGGAATTGACATCCCTATCTGTACAATTACTAAATAGTGTCAATCGCATCACTACCACATTGTTCTACTAAACGCAGTCTCTCTCTGTGGAATAATAAATTGATGCGTTATATTGGCTAGTGACCAATTGGGAAGAGCATGCAAATGCAATGGCTTTAACAAGTTTTTACCCCTATTAGACCCATGTTATCTTTCAACAAAGAAAGCCTAAACCTCAAATTACCTCAACTAAATGTAAAATTTTGATCATATTTGTGGAGAACGAAGTAGAAGTAATTAGCTAGATAACATAGCTAGCTAATTGCTAGTAGAGACAAGAGGAAGTGAGAAGGGCGTGCATGCAACAAATGGCAGTAACTAGCGAGGGTAGGCTGCAAGTATTCTCCGTCGTTGGTCGTTGCTTTTTGATAAATGGGTTATGGGCTTAGAGACTGCGCGACTAGACTTTGAGATGCGGTCACATTTCAAACTCCACTCGCCAACAATTTTTATTTATAATGGGTATTCCATGTTTTTATTGTTTTACTTTTAACAAAACCAACTCAACATAATCATATTATACAAAACAATAAATTATAGTACAAAACAATAAAAGGAGGATATGAAAGTACCAAAAAACCAACCCAACAACCTCTTCTCATCAATGTTGAGAAAATCGGATCGGAGTGTGAACCGGATCCCTTGGCGGTTCGACTGGTTCAACAACCGGTCCGATCGTTTAATTAAAAATCATTTAAAAACTATTATTTTGAATTTAAAATATATTTTTTATATTAAAATATTGCAAAAATCTGGTTTTTTGGGGTCAATCCGGTCCGGTTCCCGGTTCAAATACCCCGATTTAGGCAGTTCTTGAACGGTCCGTTGACCGGCGGTTCTATGTATGTGACGGAACCGGATTCATGGCCAGTTCCCTGTTCAACCGGTCAGTCCGGTCCGGTTCCGTCAACACTGCTTCTCATGACTTGAAGAATAAATGTGGAAGGGTATTTTGGTACTTTCATGCTCGTTTTTTCGTCATACAAAACAGTAAAAGGAGGATATGAAAGTACCAAAAAACCAACCCAACCAACTCTTCTCATGACTTGAAGAATAAATGGGGAGGGGTATTTTGATACTTTCATGCTTGATTTTTTCGTTATTTGGATTGATGATTGAGGGTATTTTGGGAACTTTGTGAAAAGTTATTATTTTGTGGGGCTCATTCTCCATAAACTAATACTTTTATTGGATTATTTATCTAATGATCCTAATACTTTTATACTTTATGTTATTTAGTCATTTACAATTACAGGTTGGACGATTTAACGCGTTGACTTTTATTTTTGTATTTTTTTTTCTATTTGTCCAATTAAGGTGATTCAAGTGTCTATTAAAAGGTAATTTCATGATCTACAATTTTCATTAAGAACTCAAAAACCAATTTTAATGTGTTGATTCTAAAAAATGGTTCCGAAATTTTGTGGTTTTGATTGCCGATTAATTTAATATCGTATAATTTTTTGTCCACATGTCCGATTGAAGTTATTGAAGTGTCGGTTAAAAGGTTATTGCATGATTTACGACTTTCATGAAGGACCCGAAAGCTAAACTTGATCTACGAGTTTCGTTAAGGGTTAAAAGGGAATTTTTATGTTTCAAGATCTCCATTAACAAACATTTTCTTATTTGGATTATTTATCAAATGATCCTCATACTTTTCTACTTTATACTACTTAATCTTTTACAAATTCTATCTTAATCGGACGTTTAAACTTTTTTTTTTTGATTTGTCCGATTAAATTGATTCATGTGTCTATTAAAAGGTAATTTCATGATTTACAACTTTCAGGAAGGACTCAAAAGTAATTTTTTATGTTTCAATTCAAAAAAATGCTTCCTAAATTTGGTTGTTTCGATTGTTGGTCTATTTAATACCATATAACTTTCGATCCACATGTCCAATTAAAGTTATTCAAGTGCCGGTTAAAAGGTTACTGTATGGTCTACAACTTTCATGAAGAACCCGAAAGTTAATTTGATCTACGAGTTTCATTGAGGGTTCAAAAGGAAATTTTTATGTTTCAAGATCTCGATTAACAACTATTTTCTTATTTTCTTACTCTATTTAACGCTTTATTTTTTATTTTCTTTGTTCTATTTGTCCAATTAAGGTAATTTAGGTGTCTATTAAAAGGTAATTTTATGATCTACAACTTTCATGAAAGACTCAAAAGCTAATTTTTATGCTTCAATTCTAAAAAATACATTTGAAATTTTGTGCTTTTGATTGACAATCTATTTAATATATCATATTATTTTTGATCCAGATGTCCGATTAACAAAAATATCACTTAACAAAATTTCTGACCCCACAGCGAAGCGCGGGCCAAAAAACTAGTATACTATAAAGCATAAATAAGATGATGAAATTAGCTAATGAGAAAGGTTTAAACAATTAATACCCCCAACTGCACCTTCCAAAACTCGAACTTTTATTTTATTTAGGCTAAATGTTCAAATAAAGGTTCAATATTTGTGAAAATGCTTAATTTAGGATTTATCATTTAAAAAAGTTCAAATCAGGTCTCAAACGTTACAAGATCGACTCAATTAAGGGCCTCTTATCAATGTTATATGAGCTCTTAATAATGCTATGCGGACTTTTGATTTAGAGGCTTCTTGTGGTTATGAGAATATATGGAAGCTGCAGATTCCTATGCGTTGGATTTTCTTCCTATGGCTGGTTTGGAGAGGTCATATTGTTACTAATGCTTTGAGACACTCTTGGAACTTTCTTCTTCTGCTACCTGTTCGAATTGTCATGACGGTGAGGAGGACATTCTTCATGTTTTGCGTGATTGTGAGCGGGCAAAGCAGGTTTGGGTGCGGGTACTCCCATCTTTTATGAATTCAAATTTTTTTGAGTTGCCCCTCACTGATTGGTTGTCACAAGGTTTGGATATGAAGAACAAGTCTTTTCTCTCATGTGACACTGTTTGCCACTACACTTTGGCGCATTTGAATTTCTAGATACATGATGGTCTTTGAACCTAATGAGGTGATTGCTTTGGAAGCCATTCTTTCTTAATATTGCAGGTACTACCATGAATGCTATTGCAGCTATGTCGATGTCGTCCTCTTTTACTGGGTCGGCTAACCCTATTTCGTGGAATCCCCTTGTTGATGATTTTGTAAAGCTGAATACTGATGGAGCAGCAAAAGGAAATCCGAGTGCTACTGGAGCTGGTGGTGTGATTCGAAACTCGGTAGGTGGATGGGTTGTTGGTTTTGCTGCTCATATTGGTTCTTGTTCGAACGTTGCAGCTGAGCTGCATGCTTTGCGTTTGGGACTTAACTTAGCCTGGCGTGAAGGTTTTCGGTTTGTGATTTGTGAAGTTGATGCGCAAGTGATTCTTGATCTTCTTCGCTCGGAGTCTTTAGAGGTCCATCCTCTGGTAGCTTTGTTGTTGGATATCAAGGAGATGCTGAGTTGGAAATGGTAGTGCCGTTGTCAACATACGCTTCGTGAAGGGAATTTTTGTGCAGATAAACTCTCGAAGATGGGTTGTGATATGGATGCTGATATGGGAATTTTCAATGTTCCTCCTCCAGATGTTGTAGACATAAGCAATCGTTCAGCACGACTTCCAAGAAATCCATTCGTAAAATTAGAGAATTAACACGAGCAGTCACGTTGGATCCACACATGCCATTCCGAGATCATATATCCCCACCGTGTATGAAGCGAGGCAAACAACATTGGGATCAACTTACCCAGATCAAACCGGAAATTCTAGAGGATGAAGTGACGTGTATTAATTGTTCAGTTGGTCTTAAACTCAGCAAAATTTCTAAACATTATATTTAAGTATTTAAATTCGTTCCTTAGGCAATTTCAATGTCCAAAAAGTTGTCAGAGTTATGAATAAAGGAAATAAATTGAATAATATTTAGTGTTAGTTATTACGCTTATCTCCTTTTGGCCAAACTCCACTACCAAATACAAGTAAACATGAATAAATATTTTATATTGGACAATTTACAAAATTGTAATTAAAATTAGAAATTGATGGAATTAATTAATTCTATAATTACATATATTGTAAAGGCATATATAATTAAAACGATATCTTTAAAATTCAGTACCCAAATATCTATGTATTGTCCCACGCGATGCGCGGGTCGTGTAAGTAGTATTTGTTTTTTCTAAGACTCTTGAGATGTGTTTTTTGGAAGTCGTGTTGAATAATTGCTTCATATAGATGATTCCTTGATGGTTTAAGAAATCGGTGAGGCAGAGTCCCAATGCATACTGACAACATTTGTCGCCATTCTCATAACCCTTTTGAAGTGATTCAATTCCTTCGGCAGCTTATCCTTCAAAGTAGTAATCTTGTAAGCCGAGTACAAATAATGCGACCGGATGTTCCCTTTCTCTGAAAAAACGAAGAATAGCTTTCCTTTCTCCGGTCATTTCATCAACTCTTCAATAATACTCGTCCAACAAAACTGTTGAGATAACGTTTGTTTCGTGATCCATTTTCATGAAATTCTTTGAGCTGAGAAACAATTTCTAACCAGTTACACAGGAGATTTTCTTGACATTAAAACTTAGAAAGAAATATATTACAAAATTTATGTTTGACAAACCTCAAGCTGAGTCGGATGGAATCTTTAGCTGGATTTCATGTAACCTTCTCAAAGATAAGGTGTTGGGCCTCTATGGAGAGGTTCTGAAGATTTCCAACACTTGACTTAGTTATATGTGATCTGGAAAAATTTAGTGCTTGGTGATTGGTGTGTAGGATAATAGGTAAAGGAGCAGTGGATAATAGAATTGGAAGGTTGTATTAGATTTTTGAGATTATAGGACGACAAAACCTCAAAAGTAGTAACCTGAAGAAAACAAAAGAATAGAGAGCAGCAAAGGATTAGACCAACAAAAGAATTTATAGTGGAGAAATTGACATAACGTTAAAATTGAATAAATGGTCCAATGTAAACGTTAATATTCATCATCACCATATTTAATAAAATTGAATATAATGTTAAGAATTAAATATAACGTTAAGAATTAAATTTCTACATAATTGAAATTAAAGTAATGTTAGTGGGACAATAATAAAAAAGATTAAACACAAACCATATATAACTTGCCACATTAAACTTGGCATACTAGTAAAAGGCCCGCGCTTTACTGCGGGTTTTTGTAATGAGCATTTACATGCATGAACGAAGAATATTTGCATATTTTTTTTTTTGGTGAAGATCATTTACCAAAAATTTCAAAATTTTTAAAATCAAGTCAAACAAAATATAAAGTAAGATTTTAAGATTGAATAGATATTTTCATGAGTTCTCTATTTTTTTATGATGATGTTTAATTTGTGATTTTCACTAAAAAATAGATAGAGCAAAAGTCTAAAACTAATATAAAGTATACCATATCAACATTCTATGGGTGTCACACGATATTTAATTGAACTAATAATATGCAAATTGTAACGGCTACAAAATAATAAAACCCCAATTTAAACCAAAATTGTCTTCCTTCCTTTGATCCGAAAAAAAAAAAACAAATCCTTTGATCCTAAAAAAAAAAAACCAAAATTGTCTTGACAGTTGCCATCCACATGTCCATTCAATTTTTTTTTTTGGTAAATACATGAAAGATAAAAAAAAAAACAAGCAGAAGTAAAGCCACGGGGAAAAGCTACCCCTCTACCATCAGCTTGAAACACCTCAATCACCTGCTGGGAGGGACACGAAAGATTTCATATTCAACATCTAATTCACAACCCATCTTTGATAACTTGTCTGCACAAAAATTACCTTCACGTAGAGTATGTCGACATTCACACTGCCACTCCCAAGTAAACATTTCTCGGATATCCAATAAAAGAGCTCTCAAAGGATGATATTGCATAGTATTCGACTTCAAGAGATCAAGAATTACCTTTGCATCCACTTCACATACAATGGCCCTATATCCTTCCTGCCAAGCAAGTAATAATCAAAGACGCAATGCATGGAGTTCTGCTGCTACATTAGAGCAAACCCCAAGATGTGCTGCAAAACCAACCAACCAATCACCTGAGGAATTTCGGATTACACCACCTGCACCCGCGACACCAGGATTACCTCGTGCTGCCCCATCCGTGTTTAATTTTACAACCTCATATAATAGAGGCTGCCAAGCTATACTTGCAACTTGCTGAGCTTTATGTGAAGGTTGCAAGGACACAACTTGTATTTCTTTTGTGGTAGCTAAGATGTTAGCAACTACGGCCTCCATCGAGTCAACTTCATCCGGCTGGAATAGGAGATGACATCTCTGAGTCCATATGCGCCATAGAGAAGTGGCGAAAAGAACTACCTGGAATGAAGATCTATCATTTAAATCAAGATTATGTTGAAGCCAGGCATGTAGATCCGCTTGGAAGAAATCTGTTTGGCTTGGTGAACGCCAAATTCTATCCCAAATTTGACGAGCCAATTTGCAATCTCTTAATTCATGTAACAGATCCTCATCCCCATTATCACAAAGACTACAAGTAGTTGAATTTGAAAGACCCCAAGAGTATCTCAAAGCATTTGTAACCAAGCGCCCTCTCCAAATCAACCACAAGAAATAGACCCATCGCATAGGCAAGGGCAAAATCCATATTCCCTTATAGCTACAAGGTGAAACCAAAGTAGATTCTTCTTAAAGAATGTTCAAATATGCAGATCTGGTTGAAAATACACCATTGGAAGAACTACCCCATATATATGACTCAGGCATAGTCACCAATTTAGGTAAAGGATAAGCCATAATTTGAACTGCAATTTCACATGGAAGTTGTTCGAAAAGCATCTCAATATTCCAACTACCTTGTGCCGTCAGAAAATCACTCACCATCAAGCTAGTATCCACATAAGAAGGCAAACTGTCAATAAAATCAATAACAAGATTGTCAAGCCACCGATCGGTCCAAAATTTGATAGTATTTCCACGGCCAACCGCTTCTTCAAACCATGGGAAATATCCTGCAAAGCACTAGCCAGACTCTTCCAATTTGAAGACCAAGTAAATTTTTTAGAACCAGCCCCATTTATGAACTGAAAGATGTCACCCCGTATACGGTATTTAGCCTTAAAGCACCGTACCCAAAGACTATCAGGTTGATTGATGAATCTCCATGCTGTTTTCTGAAGAAGAACTCTATTATGATATTCCATTTTCCGCAACCTAAGTCCTCCATACATTTTAGGCTTACAAACTTCATCCCAATTCACAAGATGTAGAGTTTTTTTTTCCCCTCGGCACCACCCCACAGAAATCTGCGGTTCAACATATCGATATTATTACGACAGCTTACCGGTAACTTGGTTGTCAACATAGTGTATGTTAGTATAGAAGATGTTACCGAACTGACAAGAGTTGCTCGGCCTGCCAAGTTGAGTGCCTTGGCCTTCCAACCATTTAGCTGATTACTAACCTTATCAACAAGTTCCCGATACAAAGCCCTCCAACTCTACCATGCACTAACGGGACTCCTAAGTATTTCCCCAAATCACTTGTAGTGTTGATTCCCAAAATGTTACTTACAAGTCGTGTGTTATTACCCAAGGCCTTTGGAGACACAAACATGCGGGATTTTTCAAGTCTGACTTTAGCACCAGATGCATTACAAAATCTATCTAAAACTTCCCTCACCACCATAGCTTGCTTCTCAGTAGCACGTCCAAATAAAAACAGATCATCAGCGAAGAAAATGTGAGAGATAGAAGGCCCTCCTTTCCCCAAAGTTATCGGTTTCCACTCTCCATTGGCAGCAGCTTGTAATATCAAATGACCAAGTCTTTCCATACAAAGTACAAACAAGTATGGCGATATCGGATCACCTTGCCGAAGACCCCTGCTGGGCGCAAAAGACTCAGTTCTTTCCCCATTCCATAATACTGACATCGAGGAACTTTCAACACAAAACATAATAAGATTAACCCAATTATCTGGGAAGCCAAAGGCCACAAGTGTATCTCTCAAAAAATCCCATCGCACCTGATCATACGCCTTTTCTAAATCAATTTTAATTGCCATCAACCCCAACTTGCTCTTGGACCTTTTGATAGTGTGAACCATCTCTTGGGCAATAAAAATATTATCAGCAGCCTGACGGCCCGGAATAAAACTAGCTTGTAGAGGACCAACTAGTTTATCCAGTAAAGGCCGTAGGCGATTAACAAGCACCTTAGTAATCATCTTATAAGCCACCGTACACAAGCTGATAGGCCGGAACTGAGAAGTCAATTCAGGATGCGGAACCTTTGGGATAAGCACTAACAGTGTTTGATTAAGATCCGGATGGAAAGACCCCGAAGAAAGAGCCTCTCTCACAATCCGATATAGGGAAGAACCAAAAGAATCCCAATATTTCTGATAAACCCTAGCTTGGAAACCATCAACCCCAGGGGCTTTCCACGGTTTCATCTGAAAGAGAGCATACCGAATTTCCTTAAGCATTACCTCTTTTTGCAAACCTGTTTGTTCCTCCTCTGAGAGTACTGGGTGTGATAATTTGTCAAGTTGTGTTACAACATCTCCATCAACAGTAAAAAACTTCTGAAAGAAACTAACCACTAAAGCTTGCAAATCCGCCGGTTTAACAACCGAATTACCATTTACAATATCTTTTAGCATTAAGATTTTATTCCTCCTTCGCCTAGTAATAGTTGAAAGATGGAAAAATCTTGTATTTTTATCACCATGCTAAATCCATTGCACTCTCGACTTTTGAGCCCAGAATATTTCTTCCTTCTCGAGGATGCTATCATATTGCTTTACAAGTTCTGCTTCTAATAACTCAAGTTGATGAGATCTATGAATCCCCAAAGCACGTTGGATACCACCAATCCGAGCTCGCAACTCCTTTTTCTGCTTAAAGATATTACCAAAAGAAGACTGATTCCAATCTGAAAGTGCCAAAGCTAATTTCTCCTCCCTCTCCATAAAATTACCATCTATCTCATTCCATAGTTTCTCCAACATCGCATCAAAACCATTCTCCGATAGCCACATGGCTTTGAAACGAAAGGGTCTTTTACGTCTATCCATGGGTATTTGGGGTTTTCCTTTCAACAAAATAGGACAATGATCAGAATGAAGACGGGGTAGATGAACAACAATAGCTTCGGGGTAACGCAGCCTCCATTCTGAGTCCGCCAAGACACGATCAAGACGTTCTTGTATCTTCCTCAATCCTTTCCTCCGATTACACCAAGTAAAATTTTGACCAGAGAAACCCAAATCTAGTAAACCACAATTGGCCATCATACTAGTAAAAAGATTACATCTATTCAAAGAAGGTGCCACACCTCCCATTTTCTCCGATGCTCCAGTCACATCATTAAAGTCACCAAGAACAACCCAAGGGAAATTAATAGTTTGAGCAAGAGATTCCATGTGAGTCCATAATGAGCGTCGAATCTCAAGTTTTGGACTAGCATAGACTACTGTTAACAAGAACTTAGAAGCATCTTTAGGCTCAACTAACACATGCACTAATTGAGGAGAAGAGATAATAACTTGAATGTCGACAATATTATCATCCCAAGTAATCCAAATACCACCAGCAAATCCGACCGGGTCGGCAACATGCCACTTTGAAAAATTCAACTTTCTTACTACTTGCATAGCCCTCGTTCCAGATATCCGAGGTTCAACCACTGCAAAAATATATGGTTTATGCGTTCTTACCAAATCCCGTGCATTCCGCAAGAATTTTTTGCTTCCAGCACCCCTAATGTTCCATAATAGAATATCCATTAACAAAGGATTTATTTCTTGAGATAAACTCCCCAGGTTGAGTCTGATCCAAATCGACAACGACATTCTTCTGAGCATCAAACAATTGATGAGTTAATTGGGTTTCAGGAACCATAGTACCCTCATCTGGGTCATCGGGTGGATTCCTAGCTCTCACATCTTGATGTGAATCTTCATGTTCCAAATTCACACCAATCTTATCACTAATCTCCATTGCAACTGTCGACGATACCCCACCATCACCATCCCGAATAATTGTATTATTCGTAGCAGAGGTATCCCGATGCAAAGTGCGCTGGATTTTTACTTTTTGGGGCTTATCATTTTCACTGGCAATTTTCTCATTTTTATTAGAGTCTAAAACTCCAAGCCCATTTGGAATTCTTTCCCGCCTAAGTCCACTTTCTTTCCTTCTTTGGCCAGGGCTATGAGAGCCCTTATCTAAAGGCTTTGATACGCCTTTCACCCAAGCTGCTATGACAGCTTCTCTACCATCAGCATGTGAATCCACTTTATTTTCTTCATTATTTTCCAGAAAATCCGATAATGCAGCAAACCTTGATCCCTGATTTTTCTCCCCATTATTTCTATCACCAAAATTAGTGGGATTCGGTTTGTTAGCCCTCCGAGATCTTCGGGATTCTGCTATCATCCACGGTCCAAATTCACTTGCCTTTTCCGATTCCACAGCCTTAGGAACCATCGGAGCATCACCGTTAGTTTGCTCAGCCACGCTTCTGTAGCGATAGTTTCATCCTCCTGAGGGGAGTATGGGCAAAAGCCTTTGTGGCCAGCCCGACCACATCGAAAGCATATTTGGTTAAGACCCTCATATTCAACAGCAAGCCAACGATCTTCAAAGAAAACCTTCGGAACTAAAGGTTTGCTGAAGTTAACTTCAACACATACCCGGGCAAACTTTCCCCTTGAGGCCAATCTGGTATTAGAATCTGGTTTAATGGCTTTTTCGACTGTATTTCCAACGGCCATTAGAAGCCGGTGATGGTAATATTCAATTGGAAGTGCTGGAAATCGTACCCAAACCGCAGTGGATTCAATAAGTGCCGTTTCGGGATTAAAATCCGGTTGCCAAGGCCTCATGGTAAGGTAATGCCCGAAGATGGTCCAGGGACCCTCATCCAACACAAAACGTAAATCCTCCAAAGACTCCATCTTCACTATGAAGAAACCATGCCCAATATCAATCAGTTCCATATCCCCTTTCGGGCTCCAAAGCCTCTGCAACCTATCATTGAGAACGTTAAAAGAGATCTTACGCCCCAATAGTTTTACTATCAGACACCTTTCCCACCGCCGCCTGATTTCAGATTTGAAACGCTCCGAGAGCGAGATTCCTGGCCAGTTATCCATCGTGGAGACATGGATTAAACCCTCATCTGAATCCAGGCTACCAAACTCATCATACCTTTCTGAACCAGGGGCTTTAGCCCCAATCATGGCGTCCCGAAACGATCGTTTTGGAGTGAAGTAGCTCGCCTCACCCACACCGTCAGTCATCACCGTGTCAATCACCCTATTGTCCGCCGCCTTGATCTTCTTAGTACTCCGTGCCAGAAGGTCAGCTTCCTCCCTAGAGAGCTCTCGCACCTCACTCATAACTTCTATTAAATTATGTGTAGTTGATGAGACACAAACAAATTTCATGTCCATTCAATTTCAAGCATTATGGAAATGTGGCAATTGGAGAATGAGCTTTTTGATCACCTTTTGTTGTTAATTGATAATTGGCGAAGGGGAAAATATATTCATTAATTAATAAAGTAAAGAAGATAAAAATGTGATGAAGAAAAGACAACACTGATCAAGGAAACCAAAATCACTACAAAATGTTTTCAGATTCAGTCGTTGTATGGTACGTTGGATTATTGGCACAAAAATGAATTAATGGCCACAAATGAGTTTAAATGTTAAATTTTAACCTTGATTGGTGCTTTTATCTACTCATGTCAATTTTGTATATAAATAAATAAATTGTAGTATAAATTTAATATACTCTTTCAGCGCAGCTGAAATCGATTGTGACTCTTAGAAAATCAAAGAAAGTAAAATTAGAATGGTAATATTTTGAATTTTAACATCTATTAACATCCTATGGATGTCATATTCGTTAGTGTATATATTAAAATTATTATAAATTTTGAAGCATATAAAAGTCATGAACACATTTTGTCTCATGGATAAGGTTGAGTATTTGAACAACTAATCGGAGCATTTGAGCAACCTGCACTAAACAACAATGATAATTAAAGAATAGGGGTTAAAAGATTGTATTAATATTAAATTAATTAATAAATTAATCACAATTAAATTAAATTAAATTAATCATAAAAACTAATGACTTTCTTTTTTTTTCGATAGAGGGTCCTGAAGTTTCATTCTCCACATCTTCTAAGGCCTAATTTGGTATTGAGGTTGCGGTTTGAAAAAACTTGTTTTGTAAGAAGTGCTTTTGAAAAGTGTTTTTTGAAATTGTAACTTAAAAATGTACATAATGTTTGGTATTGCTGTGAAAAAATGTGCTTGAAAGATAAAATGTCTAAAAGTGATATATTAGTTAAAAAGGAAAGAGAAAAATAATTAGGAGATTTAAGTCATTTAATATTCAAAAGCACTTTTGAAATGCAAAAACACCTAAAAATTAGCTTTTCAGACTTGGTTTTTGCGGTCAAAATGAGCTTCAAGATTTATTTGAAATTGCGTTTGAGGTGAAAAACAACTTTTTTATCTCCAAACACAATAACAAACTAGGCCTAAATCATCAACCACTTTCACAGGAAATTCAGATGTCTTGGTCATTGAATTTTCAACATCAATATTTGCAATTGCAGAACTATCAAAAACTCAAATCGTGTTGAAAAAGTGAATCCCACCACTCTCATTATATGTTCCAATTTTTGTGTCAAAAACATGTTTCGTACCAGCCAATTTGAAAATCAGATCTCATAAAACATCATCGTCTAACAAAACATCACCCACTTTCCTAAAAGAATTTAAAATGGATTTAAATTAAAAAAGTTTAAGGAAACTTTGGAAAAGTTAAATTCCAGTTTTAAAAGTATATGAAAAATCACAATTTAGTACAAAGATATGACGTAAATATATTTAGAATTTAGAATTTTGATGGTGGGACAAAAGAATTATATCAAAATTAAATATTTAAACATTACTTAGAAATGTATAACGTTAAGAATTGTTATTTTATAACGTTTCTTTTAGGAATTTATTGTATATTGTATATAGCGTTATTAATTAATTAAGGAATTAAGAATTGTTATTGTATAAGTAATTAAGAATTGTTTTGTATATTGTATATAACGTTATCATTGTTTAAAAACATTTCTTGCTCTATATGACTGTTAACAAATTATTGAAACATGAATTTAT
>AWWV01016009.1:0-15706 GCA_001974805.1 Corchorus capsularis | reverse complement strand
TTGTGAGTGTAGAAATAAAAAGGTAGTTTATAATAGTTTTCTTTTTTGGCACATTTAAATTGGTAGTTTTTTTTAAATGATATAAATAAAAATTAATTATTATATATATCATTGGTGGTTTATTTTCAAATGGATAGTTTTTAATTTTTAAAAAATTGAGTTTGTACCCGAGACAACTCGTGACACAAACTCAGAACTTCACATTATAATTAGTATATATATATATATATATATATATTATATTCTTCTTAATTTCTTTTCTCTCTATCTTTTGATTTTTGATGCTCTGATGAAAAGCATTGCATGCATGTCCTTTCAAATTTGAATGGGATGGCCGTGCAAGAGCCCACATCAACTTGCTTTCTCAATTCTCAAATTAACTTACTATAGAAAAATTATGAAATAAAAGAGAAGGAAAAAAGTACAATATTTTGTCAATATCATTTGAATATTTCTCATCTAATCTAATATGTGATAAATTTGTTGCTGACTCTTATGATCCAACATTATATTTTCATGACAAATACACAGAAACAATAATTATAATATCATGTCACATGAAAGAAAGATTGTCCTACATATTTGCCTTACTAGCAATACCCAGTTTTCTTTTTCTTTTCCGGGGACAATGTAAAAATTTTAGGGCAAAAAATAGTTATATACATGCAAAAAAGTTTAAAGTCATATTGTTGATAGTAACAATACAAACTTTATCACGTAGGAATTAATTAATGAGGATGTAGCAAGTTACTTCCAAAACTATAAATAGAAGGCAACCCTTTCCCTTGTATTTTCCTTTTGAACTCAAAAATAAAAGTTTATTTTTTTGTTTATTTTTACTATGGATTCGACGTCACATTCAATTAATATATGCAGAAATATATATATATACACACACACAGACACACATATCCTTTAATCCTTTAATGGGTAAATTACAAATTTAGTCATTTAATTTTAGATGAGTTTCTATTTTGGTAATCCAGTTATGAAAAGTAATGATTTAGTCACTTACATTTGTAAAATTGAATATTTTGATCACTCAACTTTTAATCCGCTTATTTTGCATGCTCATATTATCCATCATTTCACGTGACGTTATGATATAACAAGTCATATTATCTAAGATATCACCTGACATGATGATGACATGATGACACGAAATGAAAATATCATTGAACATGCCACATGACATAGCTACGTCATCATATTATGTGATTGAGTGGCTAAAATATTTAATATAACAAATATTTTACTTTTTATAGTTAGTTAATCAAAACAGAAGCTCACCTAAATTTAAATGACCATTTATGTAATTTATCCCAAACTAATTATTATTTTAAGAAAAATTATCTCTTCCAAGTTCCATCATTGATATTCTTTTATCTCACAAATTAGAAGAGGATTACGCTCTCAACCCATAAGGAAATTTCTCTAGTTAATAAGTTTACACCATCATTATATATACGAAATAAAAAGAATAAGGATTAGTATAATAATGAATGAGAGTTGATTTATCAAGGCTGCATTTAGTAGAATGGTAGAATAGTGGTATGATTTACACTGTTTAACAACTGTACATATGAGATTACACTGTACAAATTAATTTAGGTACTATACAGATGAGATTATTAGAGCAACGATTAAAACGGAGTTTATACTCCGTTAGGGTCCAAAATAGTGATACGATCAAACAGCAGTGAATCGATTACAGAGAAGAAGTCTTGTGGTAAGAACTTCGAGCTGTATTGAAATATACTTAAAAGTTAAAACCTTTTTTTTTCTTAAGGTAGTATTTGATTTGTAAATTCAGAAATAGATGCCCTGACCATAAGAATAGAACAATCTACTAAATCTACCCTCCTCTATTAAAAAAAAATCTAAAAAATAAGATAAGAGTGATTTTGATTATACAGCTCAATTCCAGAAGGCAGCGATGGCAACTTTGGAAATAAGTACGTACAAACAAAAAATCCCCAATAGCCCATAACTTTTCTTCCCTCTTTTTTTTCTTTTTAAAAAAACAAAATATCAAAGTGTTTGTGGGCCCCCTGAATTGTAATGCTAGTGGGCCAAATCTAATAACCCATCTATAAAACAACAAAATTCAAACTAAAAATTGTTTTTAAATATTAATACAAAATAGTGGTACTTGTGTATTATTATTATATAATAAATAAACAAAAAATAAAATAAGAAAGGAGGATAAAAGAGGGGGCCCAATTCCAAAGGAGGAGCTGTCGGCAAAGGGGGGGCGAACCTCTCCATAACCCAACATCACAACATTTACCCACTCCACACTTGTCATTCCCAATTTCCCTATGATTTTGATGGGATTGATTGATTATTCATTAGATAAAATTTTAGATACCCCTATATATTTTTTGAGATCTTAGATATACTCAGGGTTTATTAAACCTGTGAATTCGTATATTCGTGTCGTTTTCGTGTCGTATAAACGTGCACTATTTAGGAGTATATGGCCAAACACGAACACGATACGAATAACTAATCTTGTCATGGTTTCAAAAACGTTTACGAGAACTGTTTATTAGTCGTGTACACGACACGACACGACACGACTAACACGACAATTTTATAAGCGTGTAACTCACACACGACACAACACGATTAAAACGATTTAACACGAATAATTTAAACCAAGCATAAACATATAGGTTTACAAATTTATAATTAAAAAAAACATCAAAATCATAAAAATTGTCCAAATTAATCAACTTCCAGATTCTACAACTTCCAAATTCCATTTGAGCTTCACATTTTCCCTTGAGCTGCTGCATAAAAAAAGAACAAAATTCAGAAACAAAGGAAATTAAAGTTGCAAGATAACCATTATTTGAAGAACAAAGATGAGAATCAATGAAATTAATGACTCTATAAATGAAAAACTAGATGCAGGTGTATTATGCATAACCAATCCTACCAGTTAAAGAAATGCTTGTTCCAAACAACCCATTAAGGAATTTATGCAATTAATACCTTCTAGCAAAGGTTAATATTTCAAGATCCAAATTGCATGTCAATCCAACTAATTACGGGAATGATAAAGGAACTAATCTGTACTATTTATACTTACTAAAGTAGGAAAATCCAAGAAAAGAGTAAGATTAAAGAGAGCATGTCCTAAGATATTGACATCAGAACAGAAAACATCTTAACATGATTCCTTCATTAGGTTCTTGAAAAGACTCTTAAGCAATTTCATTTTGATCTCTCAGTCTTTCTCAGAACCAGATCGGACCCTTAACAAAAGATAGTAAGAAAATATAAAAAAAGTATGGATCCAGACACAAACCTTGGAAAGGAGGCCATCCTTTGCAAGCTTATAATTGCAATGTCGTGTAAAGGAACTCACCAATTGCAGAGAATGGTCTTCTCTTTCTTTACCAACAGTGGAAACCTCGCCTATCATTTTCAACCTAGCGTACTCTTCTAAAGGGCGAGATGGCAAGGGTTTCACTTGCAGAACCCAAAACAGAAGCCTCGAAAAGCTACTCCCCTAGAAAGAATGCAACCCCTATTAAGAATTTTCAATTTAGGGTTTATGAACTAGAAAGAGGGAAAGGGGGAAACAAAGGAGAGTCAGTAAAGTGAGGAGGCGGAAGAAGAAAAGGGTAGAGATTTAGGGTTAGTATCCAATTTATAGTAGTTAAGAATTACCAAAATCTCCCTACAACTAATATGTAAACGTGTTAGTCGTGTACACATCGTGTTAGTCGTGTTTTACACGGTTATAACACGAAACACGATTACTCTTAATCGTGTTGACACGATTAAACACGATACACGATAAGGGCAAACACATATACGGTTAATCCCGTATCGTTTCGTGTCGTACAAACGTGTCGTGTCAAAAATTGATAGGTCTAGGGTTTATATATAATACAATGTCAGTAGAGTTTAGCAGACTGTACAAGAAGGTCTTGAAATATTTAAAATTTAATTAATTCAGAAAAAATGGACATGTGTCAACTTCACAACCCGTTTGTGGAGTCCGGTATATCAATTAATTACCATATATATAATATAATATATGATAAAACATTGAAAAATTATAGCACCAAAAAAATTACTTCTACTACAAATTAGTATAATTTTAAAGTTTAATTTCACTTAAGCGTTTGAGTTAAATGATACTAAGATGTATGTTTTATGGACCTATGAGATTTCATGTTTAAATCTTATTATGTAAATTTTGTCTAACTTTATATTTGTTTGGTAATTACTATCATATTTTATTGTTGTTTCTCGTTTGGATGTTTAGTTATATACGAAAGATAAATAATTTAAGACGTAAGAAGTATTATTTGATTTACAACTCTTTACTCTCTTATATATTTTTTTTGAAAGGCAAATATTATTCAAAGAACAAAGGGGTGACTCATTAAAACCTTCAAGAGGAAAAACTCAATGGGAAAAATCGTCAGGAAGGAAAAAGAGTACCCCTTACAATACAAGAAACAAAAGATACACCTACCACAAAAACAAAAGCAAACAACCAAAAAAATCCGACCGAAGAACCAAATCAAGAGCACGAAAAGGAGCAAAAGAAGAGCAAAGTCTAGTCGACAAAATCAAACAAGAAAAACCACTCCACTATAGCACAACCAAGCACCTCCACTTCACTACCAGCGTCTCCTCAAAAAACCACAGGAACAAACCAACAAGGAAACAACCAAAGCACCCAAATAAGAAGCAGAATCATAAGGCGGCAACAACAACATCCGACCGTAAACCCACACTGTAACCGGCAGCACCAAAAACCAGCACGCCAAGAAAGAACAAACCCTCACATAATCACATCCAAATAAAACCACAAAAGTAGCAACTTAGCAAAAAATGAATTACCCACCGTAATCAACACCACATAAAAGATCAATAGCTCTATCGACCCCTGATTTCGCCAGACTATCAGCTTCCTGATTTTCTTCTCTAAAAATATGATTAATTTGCCAATTATTAACTCCTCTCGAGATGACTTGCATTTGAATAATTATCCTTCGAAAATCCCATGGACAAGAACGATGTCCTAAACCCATTTAACAACATTAAGACAATCACTTTCAATCACCAAAGAATTGCTATCTTTCCACTTGGAAGCGCGAAAAATAAGCAACCCTTCTTTGATAGTAAGAATCTCGGCTTTTCCTGCAGAAGCCGCACCTATCTTCTTGGAGGACCTCACTAAAACAGAACCCGATTCATCCCTAAGTAATCCTCCAATCCTTGCTAAGCCATCACTTCCCCTTGCTGCGCGATCCACATTGAATTTCAGCGAACCTAAAGGAGGAGGACACCACGAGATACTAGGCCTGGGAACACAACTTTTGCAAGGAACCAAAGCTTCATTAGGTGCTAAAATAATGTCAGCAAGAAGAACATTAGAATCATGCCATTTTGTCTTGAACCACCAAGCAAATCTAATCTTAATAGCCATAATCAATTGTTGCACATCAAGGGATTTGGAATTGAAAACAATACCATTCCTATGAAGCCAAATGGACCAAAGAATAGTATAAAAGATCATAAGACACACATCTTTTTTATTAAACTGCCAAATCAGTCCAGACCAAGCATAAAAAAAGTTCATAGTCGAATTTAGAATAGCCCAGGCCACATTCCAAAGCTTGGCAAAATAGCTCCACACTTGCCAAGAGAAGGAACAGCTAAAAAACACATGAAAAACAGATTATGATTCAGCATTACACAATCGACAAACACTCATATTAGCATCAATAATACCTCTACTAACCAACGTATCCTTTACCATCATCTTCCCATATATAATCTGCCACACAGAAATTTCAGCCTTGGGAGGGGCTAAACCACTCCATAATTTTTTCCAGCGAAAATTGGTGTTGACAATATTATTAGTGACCAATTTATGATAAGAAGCAGCAGAGTAAACACCCGAAGCACAAGGCTTCCAAATCACAGCATCTTTAGATGAAACACAAGGAGAATACTCATTAATTACCTTCAGCAAATTCCTCCATTTATCTTGTTCCCAATCGAACAAGTTCCTTCTAAGCTCAATATTCCAACACCAAATCCCCTCATTCCACAAACCAAATTCAGCAACCGAACCAATTTTGTTTAAAGCAAGAGCGAAGATCCTTGGAAAAGCCCTTCTCAAGACATAACTGAAAGCCCATTCGCAATGCCAAAAGGAAATATTCTCGTCGTTGCCAAGAAGAAAACCAGAATTTGAAATCTATACTTGAGACACTGCAGAGTCCGGAGTCAAAGGCTTAGTAATATTCTTCCAAACTGCTGAAGCATACCTGTCATTCAACACATCAGGGACAAGATCATTACTATTATACCCATTTTTCTCAACAATGACTTTCCTTCAAAAACCATCTCTCTCATTGCCAAATCTCCATAACCACTTGTTCAAAAGGGCTCGATTCTGAACATGTAAATCCATAATTCCTAACCCTCCTTGACCTTTTGGTTTACACACCAAATCCCAATTAATAAGGTGTAGTTTTTTTCTCCCCGGTAGCAGACCAAAGAAATTGTCTCATAGCCTTATCAAGAGAATTTTTGATAGAACAAGGCAGAGGAAAGAGAGACATATAATATAGCGGAAGGCTAGTAAGAACTGATCTAATAAGAGTAACTCTACCTCCGATAGACAACAGCTTTGCTTTCCAAGTAGACAACCTTTTCTGAACTCTATCAAGCACTGGTTGCCAATAAGAAATAGCACTTCGTCGCACGCCTAATGGTAGGCCAAGATAAACTGAAGGAAGTGTCTCTAACCTACACCTAATGGTCTCAGTCCATGAGACCATAACATGTTGCTCAAAACCAATCCCATATAAGCAACTCTTCTCAAAATTAATTTTAAGACCAGAAGCAAGCTAAAAACCCCTGAGAACTCTTTTAATATTAATCATGTACTGTTATATAGTTTGTTGAAGTGGAATGAATCCCAGATTGCTAAGGAAATACAAAGGCTATTGGTTTATATAGGCTTAAATGCTTTAAAGGTTATCTTTGGATGACTTGTGGGCTAGTGGATAATTTAGGCCATTTGGGCTTGGTTTGTCTACTAATGGGTCTAGGTCAATAGACTAATTTTATTGGTCTATGATGATTGCACTTGGGGCACTTGGGGCACTTGGGCCTTGATGACGTAGAAAAAATTCTAAGTCTTAATTTTTTATTTTTTCCTTAAGGATTTCGGTTATACCTATTTGAATAGGTATAAACTACCGAAAACTGTCTTTTATCTGATAGATACCTTTTAATTAGGAGACAGTTACCAGAGGTTGTGTTGTTTCACGTTTTATAAATAGGAACGTGATTTTCCCCTGATTATATCATCAATTCTTCTACTTCTTCCTTGGATGTTCTTAAGTGGCTTAGTTGTATCCCAAATACAACTTGTTTGATCTCTCAAGCAATATTGTATTTGAGAAAGCGTGACGCCTCTAAGTCTTGTTTTCTCTTCAATTTCAGAAAATTTCTAACATGTACTTTAACACTGGTTTACAAAAAATCAAGGTGTCATCTGCGTATTGTAAATGAGAAACAGAAATATCGCCACTCCCCACCTTAACTCCTTCAAACAAACCACAGGCTGTAGCATTACAAAGCTAAGTATTAAGAGTTTCAGCCACAATCGTAAAAAGAAACGGGGATAGAGGACATCCCTGTCTCAAACCTCTACTACTACCAAATTATCTCGTAGAAGACCCATTGAAAAGAATTGAAATTTTTGCAGAAGAGACACACTTGCTTATCCAACTTCTCCATCTATCACCAAAGTTCATATTCCTCAAAATTAAATCCAAAAAGTTCCAATTGACCGAATCATAAGCCTTCTCAAAATCTAATTTAAACATACAACCCCCTGAATTACTTTTTCTCATAGAGTAAACTAACTCATTAGCCACAAGAAAGCGATCCATAATCTGACGGCCTTGAACAAAGGCAAACTGGTTACCATTGATAAGATTACCAAGGACAGATCTCAACCTGAAAGCAAGCACTTTAGCCAGTAATTTGTAGACTCCTCCAACTAAGCTTATAGGTCTGTATTCCGAAAGCCTACATGGGTTTAAAACTTTAGGAATAAGAGTAACAAAGGAGGAGTTTGTGTGTTTGTCAAAATCAACTTCAACATGAAATTTAAGAAACACCTCCATAATCTTTTCTTTAAGAGTGCTCCAATGGTCTTTAAAAAACTCAAGTTAAAACCATCTGGCCTAGGAGCCTTCTTTCAATCACAAGACGCAAGAGCTTCAATGACTTCTTCCTCTGAAAATGGGCGTTCAAGCCACACAACATCCTCATCAGACAGAGTAGAAAAATTCCCTTGAAAGTCAAGAAGATCACCAATCACCTGATAATTATAGAACTGCTCGAAATGTCTTGCTATAGCTTTGTTGAGTATATCCCAATTGCCTAGTAAAGGGGCTCAAAAGAGTCAAGCCAAGGGCACATAAAGAAAAGGCCTTACAGGCCACCATTGGGCCGGACAGCTAAAGAAAGCCCAGTGAAGCTAGAGCCCATATAACAGGCCTCACGAATCCCAATGCCACATGCTTCGGGTCTAAAACGGATAAACGCGCGGGTCGACGACCCGGCTGCGCACACGTGTGAGGGTAACCGACCTACTCCTTATATAAATATCCTAGTATTACCCCATTTGGAGGTATGACTTTTACTACCTACTACTTCTTTACTCTGATCTAGGAATATTCCTTACATAAGAGAGTAGCTAACTTAATCATCGGAGTGTTAACGCAGGGCATCCCCTAGCCACTCAGGTGCTTCGCTCTCTTGCAGGTTAGTTTCCTCGGGATCAGCGCTCTTAGTAGGACCAAGACCGGTTGTGAGTCTAAATAGGCCTCAACATTGGCGCCGTCCGTGGGGACTTGAACAAAAGGCCACGACTACATCCGGAGCCACTACACCAGATGGCACTCCTCCTGACAAGGAGGACGAACAGCTGGACAGTAGAAATATGTCGAAACATATTAACCCAGAGACACTCGGCCACCAACAGGAAAAAATACATGACAGAGAAATTGCGAAGCGAAAGGACCCTATTGTTACGCCGCACGTCTCATCCCGAGCTCAGCAACACCTTTGGCCATACTTGGAACAGGGAGATGGCTCCAAGAGACCCCTCAAACAGCATAGGCAGCCGGACAACGATGAGAACCATGAACAAATGTCCGGAACCCAGGCTGGAGGGCACGGCCGTGACGAGCCCACCGAGTCGGACGCTCATATCAGAGACATCCTCCTCCAACAAATAGAGGACGAACGGCAGGGCAAGCTGAAGGCAACTCAGCAAGCTGTCCAGTACCACGAGAGGCACAAGAAAGACAAGAAAAAGATAGCTGAATTGGAAGCCCTCCTGGCCAAAGGAAAAACTCAAAACCTTGCTCTCACGATAAGAGAGAGATCCAACGGGCATCCCCCGATGGGCGAAGGATCTAGAAGGAATGACACACAGAGAGACACCGTGCGGCGCAACGTATGGGAACGTAGTAAGAGGACGCACGGCGATGCAGGACAAAACCTCGCTAACAAATCGCGCTGACACGACGACGAGCGCAGCGTAGCCAGCCCCTCGAAATATCAAGCAGACTCTAGAGCCTAAGAAAGCCAGAGGCCGAATGGTGAGAGGCTAGCCAGAAATTCGTCCCTCCATGATAGGGGTAGAGCAGATCAACAGCGGACGCGTTCCGACAGACGGCATCAAGGCACTCTAATTCAAGGGGCCTCGACCCAGAATGTACCTCAGAACCTCATAGAACAATTGACAACACCACTTTTAGATAAAATCAGCAAAATGGAGAACAAACTCGCAACAATAGAAGAGGATAAACGCAAGAAGCGTGAAGCGAGAGCTAAAGGCGAAGTGGATATCTTGGAGTCCATGGACACAAGCAATTGCCCGTTGTCTCTAGAGATCCAAAGAGAAACGGCCCCTTCAGGACTGAAGATCCCGAAGCTAAAATATAACGGAACTGGAGACCCTAGAGAACACATCTCACATTATAAAGCCTTCATGCAAATGCAATTGGCAACAGACGCCATGTACTGTATTGCATTCCCACTAACCTTAATAGGACCAGCCCTGGCCTGGTACCATAAGTTGGAGAATCTCTCCATCGCCTGCTTTGAGCAGTTGGCGAGACAATTCTTGTCCGGCTTCCACAGCCGGATGACAGTGGGAAAGACCAGTTTACACCTGTTGATTATCCGGCAGGGCCCGAAGGAGAGCCTGGAGACGTTCACAAAACGTTTCCAGAATGCATGTATGGAAGTAGAAGAAGTGCCGGAATCTGAAGTCGTCAAAGCTTTCACCATAGCCCTTAACAAGGAGAACCAACTGTTGTTTTACGCCATATTGGGGGTGAAAGTTACGAGATTGAAAATGTTATGGGACAAAGTGCAAATATATATTGAGGGGGAAAGATAGACGAAATTGAGAGACGTCCTCTGCTTGGAAGCAAACAAAGCCCTAGCAATGGAAGAATCTAAGCCGAAAGAAAATCTAGATGAGACCAACCCCAGACTACGCTCCCCCAGAAGACAGAAGCATTTTAAAAACAAGGGACTTAAGCACAATAACCCCAGAGATGACAAACCCCGTTGGGAATATAAACCCCAATTTGAGACGTACACCCCGCTGAATAGCTCAAGGATGAACATCCTGCATAACATAAACACCAGGGACGAAGCTAACAAAATCAAATGGCCAGGCCCCCTCAAGCCGAATCCTAACCTCAGAAAGACGGGGAAACGATGCGCTTTCCACCAAGACTTCGGCCACACAACCGAAGAGTGCAGACAACTCAAAGATGCCATAGAAGACTTGATCAAAAGAGGATACTTGAGAGAGTACGTCAGAAGAGATGAAGGCGAACGGCCAAACAGGCCAATCCAAGAGCGACTAGGACACCAGCCTAACAACAACAACGGCCAGCCTAATATCCTCGGTCATGTCGCCACCATCATCGGGGCCACAGAAACTTGGGCAACATCTGAAAGAAAAAAGAAAGCTCACCTACGCTAAGTCATGTCTGTACACCATGGCTATACGCCCACCAAAACGTAAGAACCCCCATGGGAAGTAACCTTCAGCAGCAGCGAAGTGGTGGATACAGATGATGACGGCAACGATCCCATAGTGGTGCAGGCGGTGATAGGAAACTTCTTGGTCAGCAGAATACTAATGGACAGCGGAAGTGCAGTCGACATCTTGATGTACGAGGTCTTCCAAGCTATGAATTGGCCGCACTCGAAGCTAATGCCCTCAGACCCAATTTACGGCTTCAATCTGACCCCCATACCAACCAAAGGCATAGTAGAAATACCCATTTACATGGGTGATGGACCACACAAACTCAACATTCCTCATAAGTTTGTTGTGGTCGATTTACCATCCACCTATAATGCCTTGATTGGGAGACCATTGATGAAGATTGCAAGAATGGTAGAGTCAGTAAGTTGCCTGATGGTTAAGTTCCCCACACCAACGGGCATCGGATATATGAGTTCAGACAAAGTTACATCCAGAAAATACCACCTTGCATCGCTAGCACTCCCTAAAAAGGGGAAGAAGAAAGTGGACATTGAGGATTGGCTAGAAGAAGACACGGCTGGGGGGCATCCCCTTCCAACCGAGAGCACTAGCGACATGCAAGTATGCAACTTAACCAAAGGAATGGCCAACCTCAAGCTCGAGGTACCTACATATGACACCCTTCAAGCCGAGGTAGAAATCAAATTGGAAAGGCAGATTCGGAACAGGCCCGAACCGGCAGAGAAGTCAATAAGGGTCACCTTGCGAACAGACATAGAAGACGGGGTAACTCAAATTAGCTCCACACTCGCCTTGGCTGAGCAGCGGATGCTTACGGAGTTCTTGTAAAAGAATGCAGACGTGTTCGCATGGTCATCAGAAGAAGAGAATAGACCCCAATGTGATTAGCCACAGGCTGAATGTTGATCCAATGTTCAAACCAGTTAAACAGAAGAAGAGACTGCATGCCCCAGACAAAATCCAGGCCATAAGAGAGGAGGTAGATAAGCTATTGAAGGCAGGATTTATAAGAGAAGTTCAGTACCCAGATTGGATGGCGAATGTGGTCATGGTAAAGAAAGCAAACGGCAAGTGGAGAATGTGTGTTGATTTCACCAATCTTAATAGAGCCTGTCCAAAAGATAGCTTCCCTTTGCCGTCAATAGACAGGTTGGTTGACGTCTCAGCCGGCCATAAGCTTTTGAGCTTTATGGATGCCTTTTCCGGTTACAATCAGATATTGATGGACCCAGCCGATGCCGAAAAAACCACCTTTATCACAGAGGATGGCCTCCACTGCTACAATGTCATGCCATTCGGCCTAAAAATGCGGGGGCCACCTACCAACGCCTTGTTAATAGAGTCTTCAAAGACCAGATAGGCAAGTCAATGGAAGTCTATGTCGATGATATGCTAGTAAAAAGCCCAAACATGGCCCAGCATTTACAAGATCTGGCTGAGTGCTTCGAGTACCTTAGAGCATACAGCATGAAGTTAAATCCAACAAAGTGCACCTTCGGAGTGGAAGCCGGAAAGTTCCTGGGATTCATCGTGTCCAGTAGAGTCATAGAGGCCAATCCTGAGAAAATCAAAGCTATTTTAGACATGCCCCCGCCAAGTAAAGTTAAAGATATACAAATACTGACAGGAAGAATAGTAGCCCTGAACAGGTTTGTATCCAAGTCAGCGGAGCGGTGTCTACCCTTCTTCAAAATTCTAAGAACAAAATCCCGCTTCACATGGACCCTAGAATGCAGGAAGCTTTCGATCAATTGAAAAAGTATCTCACTTCCCCTCCTCTGCTGATTAGACCCGAGCCGAATGAAGAATTACATATGTACCTGGCTGCAGCTAGCGAAACCATCGTTGCTGTGTTAGTTAGAGAAACTAGCCATGGCCAAGTACCAGTCTACTATGTAAGTAGAGCTTTGCAGGGAGGAGAAGGAAACTACAGCAAAATCGAGAAAGTAGCATACGCCCTCATAGTAGCTTCCAGGAGGCTACGCCCTAATACGCCACTATTAGGAAGATTGTTGAAGTGGAATATCGAGCTCAGTGAGTTTGATATCGAATACAAACCAAGGAAAGCAATCAAAGCTCAAGCCCTAGCAGACTTTGTCGCCGAATGTACATTCGCAGCAGAAGATACAGGTACGACAGACGAGGTACAGGCCGATGAGCATAACATGGCTGGGCATCCCCAAGAAAGCATTATTATTAGGCAAACCCCAATGGATGATGAAGCTGGGCATCCCCCAGTCAGGAGAGATACCACACCAAAGCCCACCATCGATGATCTGATCTCAGCTGAGGGATGGCGTTTGTTCGTAGATGGCTCATCCACCAAAGACGGTTCTGGTGCTGGCGCACTCTTAATTTCACCAGAAAATGAGGAATATCAATATTGCCTCACCTTTGGATACCCATTATCGAATAACGCCGCAGAGTATGAAGCCATTATAGCTGGGATGGGAATGGCCTTACAACTCAAAGCAGACCCTTTGAAACTATACACCGACTCTCAACTGGCCGCCCAACAAGTGATAGGGAAATTCGAAGTCAAGGAGCCTAGTTTAGTGCAGTATCATCAAAGGGTTAGAGCATTATGGCCAAGGTTCAAGGAGATTGAAGTAATACATATTTCCAGGGAAAACAATACTAGAGCAGATGCGCTGTCCAAACTAGCTTCCTCCAATTCCACAGCAACCAGGGGCAAAGTCTTCATGGAATATGTTGAGAATCCTTCGTCCATGATACCTTTACAAATATGCTGCGTTGAGGAAAACATCGAACCATCATGGAAGACAGAGATAGAAGATTACCTGCGGGGAACCACCCAAAGTTTAAGCCCAAGAGAGCGAGCCACACTGCAACGCCGTGCTGCTATGTATGTGTTAGTAGATGACATACTCTACAAGAAGTCATTCACTCATCCGCTACTCAAGTGCCTGGATCGTGACGAAGCCAACTATGTGCTCCGGGAGATACATGAAGGAGTCTGCGGAAACCATATGGGCGCAAAAACATTGGCGCAAGTGGCCTTACGGCAGGGTTACTATTGGCCGACTATGAAAACAGATGCCCAGGAGTTGGTTAAAAAATGCGGTAAATGCCAAAAGTTTGCAAAGGTTCCGAGGCTGCCCACAGAGGAGTTGAACATAGTAAAGGCAGTTTGGCCATTTGCCATGTGGGGCCTTGACATTATAGGACCTTTTCCTCTAGCACCAGCTGAGGCAAAACCACTAGCTAAGATAAACAAGGAAGCAGTAGAAGATTTTCTATGGAAGCATATAATTACGCGTTTTGGCATCCCCAACGCTATAATCTCTGATAATGGTATGCAACTACAAGCCAAGCACATTAGGCGCTTCTGTAAGAAATTTCATATCAGAATGATAGCAAGTGCGGTCGCCTACCCGCAGACAAATGGCCAGGCCGAGAGCACCAACGGCAAAATTTTAGCTGCCATAAAAAAGAAGCTAGGGAAAGCTAAAGGGAAATGGGTAGAAGAGCTTGCTGATGTATTATGGGGAATTAAAACAACTTTCCACACTGGCACAGGAGAAACCCCCTTCAACCTAGCATACGGCACAAAGGCAGTCATCCCGGCAGAGGTGGGTACACCCATGCACAGAACAGCAAACTTCAACCTAATTGCATATGAAGATGGATTGCGAACCAACCTTGACCTGCTAGAAGAAGCAAGGGTGGTAGGTCAAGTCAGGCAAGCCAACAGGTCTCAACAAGTGGCTAAATATTTTAACAAGAGGGTGAAGAACATACAATTCCAAGAAGGTGATTTGGTGTTAAGATCCTGCGAAGCAAGCTGGTCGGCCTCGAAAAGGAGAAAGCTCTCACAGAATTGGGAAGGGCCATATCAAGTGGCAGAAGTACTGGGAAAGGGAGCTTACAGACTCAAAACAATGAAAGGTGCACCCGTGCCCAGGATCTGGAATGCCCTCCAAATGAAGAAGTACTACTAGTAGACATAGTTTTATCTTTTCTTTCCCTTAGTATATTTCCATATGAAGAAGTTCTGTAAAAAGGGGAATCCCCCCGATACTTGGCATGTCTTGTAAAAAGGGGAATCCCCCCGACACTTTACATGAATACAAAACACACTATTGGAATTTCCGAAAACATAAAGGAAAACGGCCTGTACAAAAATTTCCATAGGCATACAGCCTAGGTAGAATTTCTAAAGGCATACGACCTGTACAAAAATTTCCATAGGCATACAGCCTAGGTAGAATTTCTAAAGGCATACGACCTGCACAAAATTTCCATAGCCATACAGCCTAGGTAAAATTTCCATAGGCATACAGCCTAGGAAAAATTTCCATAGGCATACAGCCTAGGAAAAATTTCTAAAGGCATACGGCCTGTACAAAAATTTTCCAAAAGCATAAAGCCTAGGAAAAAGACGCTAATAAAACCTTCGCACAATAAACGGTGCGCAGCAAAGCCTAAAATGGCATGAACATTTAATCATATCCATCAAGGAATAAAGACCGCTACGGCATTAAGGGGCCCATGAGTTGATCCCATAACGGAATCATGGACGTACGACGACAAAATAATCAAACAGCAAAGAAGCCGTACGATAGACGAGGCTGTATCACCCCACCA